>JAQZBX010060006.1:0-17398 GCA_029593785.1 Cabassous unicinctus
TTATGTATCTGAAATTTAAATTTAACCCTAAGTCCCGCATTTTGTCTGGCAACCTTACATTTAGTGGGTCTGTCAGAGACTCCTCTGCTGGGTCTCTCCCAATACCACACTAAACAGACAGGATTGCTCCTTGCAATAGGTGTTTCCTATTACCTCTTAGCTTCTGCCCCAGTCACATACTGACTAACTCTTACTGCCAAGGTGTCTTCAGCGGGCAGGCCACCCTCTTGGGCAAGATCCATTTTTGTGGATCCTGACTGAGAGTGCTACATCCCATGCCTGAGAGTCACTTACATTTGACATGCCTCCGAAAGGAGAGTTTTGCCGTTCCTTCGGCAGCCCCAGGAGCCAGGCCTGTGCACTCACAGACATCAGAGAACACAAATCAAAATCTCCAAGAAGGACAACCAGCAAGATGGTGTCAAAGTAAGGAGCTCTTAGAGTCAGCTCTTGCTACAGGGCAGTTAGTAATCACCTAGAACTATCTAAAGCACCTGTTTGGGGGCTCCAGGAGACCAGAAGAGCATCCCACAACATCCTTGAAGAAATAATGGAAGGAGGAGACTGCCCATCTGCAGAGAATATTCATAAGTAGAGCACTCCACACCACGGAGGCCAGCGCCCATCCTCCTCTGGCAACACAAGCCTACTCAGGAGCTATTCTGCAGCTGGAATTGCAAGTTCCACTTCCCGAAAACGGCGGAGGAAGAGACAGTTGGGCACCAACTTCAGCTACTGATTAGTAAATTCGATGGGCTAAAGTATAATCCTAAGAACACCTAAAGTTTGAAACTGTCCAAGTCAGAAAGAGGCCAGTAGCCACCATTTTAACTCCACCTCCAGCACGAGAGGAAGCAGGGCAGACTGAAAACCACTGTGCTTGTAGGGACGGGCTTTTTCCCATTCAGTTTGGATTGCAGCTCTAGCCTAAGCCCCAGCCCCACCTCTGGCAGGGAGGAAGCTGGGGGGACCTGCACTCTCTGGGAAATTACAGGCCACATCGCAGAAGCCGGTGATCATCCTACTCTGGCAGCGTAAGCCGCCTCAGGAGATATTCTGTGGCTGGAATTGGAAACTCCATTTCCCAAGAATAGGGGAGGAAGAGACGGTTAGCCACTGACTTAAGCTACTGATTAGTTTATTCGACTGGCTAAAGTATAACCCTAAGAACAGCTAAAGTTTGAACCTGTCAAAGTCAGAAAGAGGCTGGAGGCACCATTTTGACTCTGCCCCCAGCATGAGGGGAAGCCAGGCTGACTGAAAATCATAGTGAAGGTAGGGACCAGCTTCTTTCACCCAGATGGGCCTGCAGCCCTATCCTAGGCTTCAGCCCCACCTCTGGCAGAGAGGAAGCTGGCAGGCCCTGCACCAGCCACTCTGGGCAACTACAGGTACATTCGGCTGGCACAGACTAAATAGTTGGAAGTCTACCCGGGCAACTGCGGTAAATTTAGACCCACATGGCTTAGATTGCTGTACATAGCTGCAGCTCCATCCCCACCCCAGGCAAGGGAGAAAGGGGCGTGAAGCTTCATCAGTCTTTCTGGGCAACTAGTCTAGGCCTGCACAACTTGGATTATTACACATAGCTGTGGCTCTGTCTCTACCCTTGGCAAAGGAGTAAGTTGGGAGAAGCTTCGGTGGTCCCTGGGGCAATGAGGGCAACTTGAGGCTCCACAGCTTATGGCACCAACCACACCCTTGGCTCCTACTACACAACCAGCAAGGGAGAAAGGGCAAGAAAGCCCTAAAGAGAGAAACTGCACCCAGAATAAACACATTTAGTAAATCAGATGCTAAAACACCAACAAAAAATTACAATCCACACCAAGAAACAGGAAGATACAGCCCAGTTAAAGGAACAAGATAAGCCTCCAGATGACGTAAAGGAGTTGAAACAACTAATCATAGATGTTCAAACAAATCTCCTTAATAAATTCAGTGAGATGGCTAAAGCAATTAAGAATATTAAGAAAACATTGGATGAGCACAAAGAAGAAGTTGAAAGCATACATAGAAAAATAGCAGATCTTACAGGAATGAAAGGTGCAATAAATGAAATTAAAAATACACTGGAATCATATAATAGCAGATTTGAGAAGGCAGAAGAAAGGATTGGTGAGCTTGAAGAAATGGCCACTGAAAGTGAACATACAAAAGAACAGATGAAGAAAAGAATGGAAAAAATTGAACAAGTTCTCAGTCAACTAAATGACAACATGAGACATGCAAACATATGTGTCATGGGTGTCCCAGAATGAGAAGAGAAGGGAAAAGGGACAGAAGGAATATTTGAAGAAATAATGGTAGAAAATTTCCCAACCCTATTGAAGGACATAGATATCTGTGTTCAAGAAGCACAACATACTCCCATCTGAATAAATCCAAATAGACCAACTCTGAGACAAATACTAATCAGAATATCAAATGCCAAAGACAAAGAGAGAATTCTGAAGGCAGCAAGAGAAAAGCAATGCATAATGTATAAGGGATACCAAATAAGATTAAGTGCTGATTTCTCATCAGAAACCATGGAGGCAAGGTGACAGTGGAGATATATTTAAGATACTGCAAGAGAAAACTTCCAGCCAAGAATCTTATATCCAGCAAGATTGTCTTTCAAAAATGAGGGCGAGTGTAGCCGTTGGGCAATTTGATGTAATTATGAATTCCAAAAATATAATTGGATCATACTTGTAAACTGATCTGTTAATCTGAACATGATTAAGTTATGATTAGGGTGTTGACTGGGCCACCTCAGTAGGACGTTGAGCCCCACCCCTTGGTGGGTGGGGGAAGAAAATATAAAAGGCATTACAAATAACAGAGTAGTAGCAGTTCTGAAGTTGGAGTTTTGATGTTGGAGAGAAGGTCCCAGGAGAAGAGAAGCGAGCCGTTCACCTGATAGTCTACAGCTGACCTTGTGGAGGAAACAGAAGCTAAACCCAGAGAGAAACACAGCCCTGGGAAGAGAGGAACCCAAGAAGCCTGAACTCTGGCAAACGTCGGCAGCTGTCTTGCTTCAACACATGGCAATGGACTTTGGTGAGAGAAGAAACTTACGCTTTATGGCTTGGTAACTGTGGATTTCTACCCCAAATAAATACCCTTTATAAAGACCAACCCATTTCTGGTATTTCACATTAGCACCCTTTGGCTGACTAATACAGCGAGTTTAGAATATCCACAGATAAACAGAAACTGAGAGAGTTTGTAACCAAGAGACCAGCTTTGCAGGAAATACTAAAGGGTGTGCTACAGTCTGAAAAGAAAATACAGGAGAGAGAGACTTGGAAGAGAGTCTAGAAATGAAGATTTTACCAGTAAAAGTAATTAAAAGTGTCAAAAGAGTGGCAAAAATAAAATATAACAGATAAAACCCAAAGTTCAAAATGGGTGAAATAAGAACTGCCTTTAAAATAATAACATTGAATGTTAATGGCTTAAACTCCACAATCAAAAGACACAGACTGGCAGAATGGATAAGAAAATATGAGCCACCTATATGCTGTTTACAAGAGACTCACCTTAGGCCCAAGGATACCAATAGATTAAAAGTGAAAGGCTGGAAAAAGATATTCCATGCATACAGTAACAACAACAACAACAACAAAAAAAAGCTGGAAGCTGGAGTAGCTATACTTATATCAGATGAAATAAGCTTTAAAAGACACTAGTAATGTGCAATCTGAGGCAGAAGTCAGTAAAAAAATTCCATTTACAATAGTGACTAAAAGAATCATATATTTAGGAATAAACTTAACCAACAATGTAAAGCACTTGTGTACAGAAAATTACAACTCATTGTAGAAAGAAATAAAAAAAGACCTAAATAATTGGAAGAACATTCCATGCTCATGGGTTGGGAGACTAAATACCATTAAGATGTCAATGCTACCCAAATTGATATACAGATTCAATGCAAACCCAATAAGAATTCCACCAGCATTTTTTAAAATAAATGGAAAGCACAATTATCAAATTTATTTGGAAGGGTAAGGTGTCCTGAATAGCCAGAATCATCTTAAAAAGGAAAAGCGAAGTTGGAGGGTTTTCACTTCTGGACTAAGTCATATTATATAGCTACAGTGGTAAAAAAACAACATGGTACCGGCATAAAAACAGAAACAAAGACAAATGGAACTGAATTGATGGTTCAGAAACAGACCCTCACATCTATGGTCAAGTGATTTTTGACAAGCCTGTCAAACCCACCCAGCTCAGGCAGAACAGTCCATTCAATAAATGGTGCTGAGAGAACTGGATATCCATAGCCAAAAGAAGAAAAGAGGACCCCTATCTCACACCTTATACAAAAATTAACTCAAAATGGATCAAAACCTAAATATAAAAGCAAGAACCACAAAGCTTCTTGAAGAAAATGTAGGAAAACATCTTGAAGACCTGGTGGTAGTTCGTGGATTCTTAAAGGAGATAAGAGGAGGACTGAGAAGGATGACTGATGTTTAATGTACGTAGAAGTTTTAATTAACTTTACTGTAAAAGTGTGGAAATGTATAGAGTTGATGGTAACACATTATAATGAGTAGCAGCTGGTTTATAAATGGGAATGTGACTGAAAAGGGTAGTCTAGGGATGAAAATGCCAATTGAAAGAAAGCTAGAGAATAATCTAGGGACTGAATAACACAGTAAACCCAGAGGTGGATGAGAATTGTGGTTGATGGTACAGATGCAAGAGTGTCCTTTGTGAGCTAGTGCAGATGTACGTCATTATTGCATGGTGATGGGAATGTGGAGAAGCATGGGAAAAATACAACTGGAGTGACTTATGGACTGTGGTTAACAGTAATGTAATATTCATGCATCTATGCCAAAGCTGTGCTGTGTTGATAATGGGGGAGTATGGAAAAAGTGTGCTGAATGTACACTATGGACTATGAGATAATAGTCTAATGATATTATCTCATCATCTGTAACAAATATTCCACCACGGTGTGGTGTGTTGATAAAGGGGTGTTGTAGGGGAATTCTGCACATGTGCATGATTGTTTTGTAATTTTACAACTTCTTTCATAAAAATATATTTAACAAATAATAAAAGGGTGGGCTGGGGGGAAAATACACCAAATGTAAGATAATAACTATAGTTAGTAGTGAGATTTTGATGATATTCTTTCATAATTTGTCACAAATGTCCCATGACAATGCAAGGTGTTGGTAGAGGGTTGATGTATGGGACCCCTGTATGATGTTATGCATGTCTGCTTTGTAAGTTCACAACTTTATACACTTATTGTTTATGTATGTCCATGTATAAATGATATAAAAATAATAATAATAATAATAGGGTGGGTTGGGGGGAAAATACACCAAATGTAAGATACTTTGCTTAGTAGTAATATTTTGAGGATGCTCTTTAACTATTAGTTAAAAATGTTCCATAACAATGCAAGGTACTGGTGGTAGGGTGAGGCATGAGAGCCCTGTATGATGTTATGTATATTTGTTTTGTAAGTTCACAACTATTATATACTTTCTGTTTATGTATAAATAATATACTTAAATAAATTTTTTTTAAACTTGCAAAAAAAAATCTCCAAGAACATCCTTTTTCTAGGCTTGTGACTAGGAGGTAGCAACTCTGTACACATCTTTCTCCCTCTGCAGTGGTGTGGGGGCAGCAGAAGGAACTAACAATGCAGTTTTGCCCAAAGAAATTATTCTCATAAATTCTTTTTCAAACTCCACATTCTCAACTTTTCTCATTCTTCGATGTGGTTGACAAACTCACAGATGTGGAGTCCAATAGCTCTATAATCCATTTTTAGTTCTTTTCTTTGAAAATTTGGATTTTAGGAATTTGGATCACAATTCAGTTTGATATGGAACATCTCATATATTGGAACTTCTGTTAAAATTGCCAACTTAACATCATGGCATTACACAAGTATATATCCATCTATGTTCAAGTGCTCAAATCATCTTGTCTTATTTCTCAAACAACAGCTGTGACTGTCCCACTGGGTAGAAGGGAGCATTCTGCACAGAGACCTTTTCCACCTGTGATCCTAAACATGCCCCCCACACACACCAGTGTAGCAAAGGAGCAACCTGTGTTTCCTTGCCTGATGGATATACCTGCTACTGTCCTCTAGGAACCACTGGAATCTTCTGTGAACAAGGTGAGGCAGGATTTCCACTCATTTTGCTGTCCACAAATTTAACGAAGTCAGTTTTCTCTTTGAAAAACAAAATTAAATATAAATAATAAAGGTAGAGTCCACTCTCCTCTCTCCGCTTTATATGACATTATATTTCTCAGATAGGACAGTACTCAAAACTCAGTAACACAAAAGCACAGTTTTATGTTTAGAATAGCTTTAATTTATTAACTCTACACCCCCTACCTGTTTAGTGTAGATGTTCTAGATCAGAGAACTTTTTGGTTCCTCGGACCCCTTTGCCAGTCAGGTGAAATGAATACTGCTGTAATTTATTTATTGCATACATTCATAAGTGAAGGAAATGCTAGATTTCAGTTAGAAGTCAGAGAAAATAAAGACAGCAAGTTGATTTTTTTCATTTCAAGCTCAGGGACCCCTGGTTAAGAACCCCTGTTCTAGATGTTTTGTGGTAAAATTCAATCAAATCCAATAAGTTTACGTTCATTGTCAGTTCTAGAATAAGGCTGTATCTTCACGCTTCTCCTTTCTGTGACTTTCATGACTCAAAACTCTCAAGGATGTCACAAGGCAGATACATCAGCTCTAGAAAGTAAGAGGAGACATTTAAGGGGTGAAATTACCCCCAAACCACTGGAAACAATAAGGAACTTTCAGTTTTCTAGGCCTCATCTGCTTCACTTCTCTTCCCTGTCCCTGTGTGATTGCTAATGTCCTTACCACTGGGGCATATTATGATAATGGCTCTGAAGGAGCCTAGCAATTTCTTGGGCTGCTCAGCCTCCTCGTCTGGGCTGTAGCTAGTGCTACAGATGATCCTAGGTCTGACAGCACCTCTCCTTTAATCTCCAGCTTGGATAAGAACTTCTAGATTTCCTCCACTTCTCAAGCACACCCCACAGTGTGCTTTGGAAGGCAGATGGAGCAAGGCAATTTTATTCCCTCATTCCTATATAGTGATGTGCCTAAATCATCCCTCTACCATCCTTGCAGCCGAATAGCACAAATACATCTTAATGACTATCACTCAGCTAACTCTGACCAGGGAAGGAATGTGACTCTCTACTGCTCATCAGTTCTCTAAACTGCAAGTAGGAACTCCACAGTGCATTTCATGCCCTCATCTCCTCCTAAAACTTCCCTGCCCACCTTCCCCTACCTGCAGCCCTCTTATTATAGGAAGTTTGGTGGGAGGGTTATAAAAATAAAAGTTCTTGTAGAATGTACCCATCATTAAATCTCAATCACATCAGAATCCTTGGTTAAATCTCTAAGAACCCCTAGGGCAAATATGGACCACAAGACACAAATGGGGATATTGGGAGCAGTAAACAAGGAAAAAAACAGAAAAGGATATTCTGTTTAATGTCTCATGCCATAGTATTCCTCAAATCAATACGTAATGTTTTACTTTGTCATATTTGATGTAGTCCTAACTATTCTAGCAAAATTGGAATAATGAAAGACCTCCATAATACCATACTCAGAGTCCAAAAAATTCAATTACATAACAGGCACAGTTGTGTTACCATGAGGTTAATGGGATGGCCTGGGTGAACCTGCCCAGCTAGGCAGTCAGAGTTCAGGGTGTCCAGCTGCAAAATTAAATCTGTCCTCTTCTGCTTACAGTTTGCTGCTATCTGGTAGTTATTATCCTCTCCAACTTAAATATCAATAGGGATGATTCTGGTTAGGACTTTCAGAACAGTGGCAAGGAATACAGGAAATTCTCAGTTAAGGAATCTGGAGAGATTAAGCTAGAATTAGTGCATCTGGAGACACTTTTTAAATTAGATGTCTGAAACTCCAGTGCAGCCTAAGTCTAGCATCCTCTCAAAATTGTTATCTGAATGTAATTTAAATATTAACTCTTTCTTGCCATTGAGAAGAGTAAATTAAATAATTCTGAACAATTACTAAAATCCCACCAGGTAGTCCACTCTTGTCCTATACATTTTGTGTCAGCCTGCCCCCTTGCTCATTCCATCCAACTGCTTTCTCAACACTGAATGAATTTCACCATTCATTTCAAGAATTCTGCTCAAACTCTTCCAAAAATTTGATGAGGGGGGAATCACTTCCTCATTTGATGAGGCCAAAATCAGCCTAATAATAAAACCAGATAAAGACATCACAAAAAATGAAAATTATAGACCAATATCCCTTTATGAATAGAGATGCAAAAATCTTCAACAAAATACTAACAAACCAATTCCAGCTGTACATTAAAAGAATTATACACCATGAAAAAGTGGAATTTATTCTAGGAATGTGATGGTGGTTCAACATAAGAAAATAAATCAATGTAATGTACTACATTAATAGAATGAAAGGAAAAAATCTACATGATCATCTCAATTCATACATAAAAGGAATTTTACAAAATCCATCACCCTTTCTTGCTTAAAATTTTCAGAAAACTAGAAATAGAAGGGAAGTTCCTCAACATGATTAAGGGTATTTATGAAAACCAACAGCTAACATATTCAATGGTGAAATACTGAAAGCTTTCCTCATAAGATCAGAAACAAGACAAGGATGCCCACTTTCACCATTGCTATTCATTATAGCAGTGGAAGTACAAGCCAGAATAATTAGGCAAGAAACAGAAATAAAAAGCATCCAAATTGCTAAGGAAGAAGTAAAACTATCACTATTTACTGATGGCATGATCTTATGTTTTGGCTTCTCAGCTGATAAAAACAAATACCATACAAATGATTGGCTTAAAAACAGGAATTTATTGACTTATGATTTTAGAAGCTAAAAACTTGCTTCTTCTTAGGGTCAGTATATGTTGGCTGGCTGGCATTCTTTGGAGCTCCTTGGCTTTTCCATCATATGGCAATTTACATGGTGGTATACATTCTCCTTTTTCTTTTGGGTTCTTTTGACTTCCAGCTTTTGGCTGCTCCCCCTCACTTCTTTTTCTGCATCCAACTTCCTTTGCTTATAAGGACTTCAGCCATATTGGATTAAGGCCCACCCTCATTCCACTTGGGCACATCTTAATTAATAATATTATCAAAGGTCCTATATACAAAGAGGTTCATGTCCACAGGACCAGGGTTTGGGATCTGAATATGCCTTTTGTGGAGAACATGATTCAATATCCAACATATGTATTAGTCAGCCAAAGAGGGGCTGATGCAAAGTACCAGAAAGCTGTTGGCTTATATAAAGGGAATTTATTTGGGGTAAAAGCTTACACTTCCGAGGCTGTGAAAATATCCATATCAAGGCATCATCAGAGGTGCTTTCTCACTAAAGGTCCACTGCTAGCAGATCCTGGAGTCCTGCCACATGACAAGGCAAGACAGTGAGTCTGCCGATTTCTCTCTACTTTGTCCTCAAGCTCAACTGTGGGCAATCAGGCATCTCTCCCTGGGCCTGTTAAATGCTTGCATGTCTTTCTGCAGCTGTAGCCTAACCTGGAGTCCTCTCTTTCACTTGGCAGGGTCAAAATAGCAGAGCTCCCTTTCTCCATGTCCCTTCTTTCTCTATGTTTGTTCTCAGTTTATATATGACCCAGCAAGATGGCAGAAACCAAACCTGGGTTACAACTCACTGGCTAGCCCTATCAAATGCCCTAAAGCAATCTAATTGAAAGTGATCTAATTAAAGTTCCCTTAACTGAATATAAACAAAAAGACCCCATCTATACTGCATTTACAGGCACAGGAATGAGTTAGCTCAAGAACATAATTTTCTGGGGTCTACAAAAATTACTTTCCAAAGCAATTTATAGATTTAACACAATCCCAAATTTCCAACAGTCATTTTTGTAGAAATGGGAAAGGTAATCATCAAATTCATATGGAAGGGCAAGGGACCACAACTAGCCAAAACCATCTTGAGAAATAAGAACAGAGCTACTACAAAACTTGTTATAAAGCTACTGTAATCAAAACAGTGTGGTACTAGCACAAAGACAGACATATAGATCAATGGAATAGAATTGAGAGCACAGAAATAAACCTACACATATTTGGCTGATTGAATTTTGGCAAGGGTGCCAAATATACTCACTAGGGAAAGAATAGTCTCTTCAACAAATGGTGCTGGGAAAACTGGATATCCATATGCAAAAGCATGAAATTGAACACCATTCCTTATGCCATATACAAAATTTAATTCAAAATGGATCAACGACCAAATGTAAGAACTAAAACTATAAAACTCTTAAAATAAAATATAGGGAAATATCTTCAGGGCCTTGTATTAAGCAATGGTTTCTTAGACATTACAATAAAAGCATGTGCAACAAAAGAAAAAATAGATAAATTGGACTTTATTGAAATAAAAAACTTTAGTGCATCAAAGGACATTATCAAGACAGTGAGAAGACAACATAAGAATGGGAGAAAATATTTGGAAACCATATATCTGATAAGGGTTTAATATCTAGATATATATATGTAAAGAATTCCTAAAGCTCAACAACAAAAAGACAAACAATCCAATTTTAAAATGGGCAAAGAACTTGAATAGACATTTCTCCAATAAACATATGAAAATATACTCAATAGCATAGGTGTGACAGTTTGAAGTTCTTTTATGAATCCTAAAAAGAGAAAGATTATGTTTATGAACTAATCTATTCCTGCAGGTGTGAGACCCTTTTGATTGGACTACGTCAGTGGGGTGTGACTCACATTGAGCTCCATCCTCTTACTGGAGCTGATATAAACAAAGACACAGAGAAATGAAGCTGCCATATTTGATCCTACAATGTGCAAGAAAAGACTTCAGGTTCATCCAGAGCCAAATTCAAGGAGAGAAGCCCTAAAAGGCTCAAAGAGCTGAAGTCCAGGGAGAAATGAGCCATATGCCTGATTGCTCATAGCTGAACTCAGGAAGAAAGTGGAGCAGCTGAGACTGAGAGAGGAGGAAAGGTAAGAGACAAGCCCTATGCCTGGTTGCACACAGTTGAGCTCTGGGAGATGGTAGGTTCTGGAGGGGAAGGCAGAGATCAGTAGCCATCTTTGCCATGTGGCAGGACATCTGGATCAATAGTAGGTGACTTTGGTGAGAAAGCATCTCTGATGGTGTCTTGATTTGGACATTTCACAGCCTCAGAACTGTAAGTGTTTACCCCTAATAAATCCCCTTTATAAAAGCCAACACATTTCTGGTACTTTGCATCAGCAGCTCTTTGGCAAACTAAGACATTAGGGAAATTCAAATCAAAACCACAATGAAATATCACCTAAAACCCAAGAGAATGACTATTCTTTAAAAATAGATAACAAGTGCTAGCAAAAATGAGTAGAAAAAGGAATATTTTATATTGTTGGCAACAATGTAAAATGGTTGAGACATTGTGAAAAACAGTTTGGTGGTTCTTCAAAAAGTCAAACATACTTTCTTAGAGCCTTCTTGTTGCTCAAATGTGGCCTCTCTCTAAGCCAAACTCAGCATATAAATGTATTACCTTCCTCCCAGCATGGGACATGATTCCCGGGGATGATCATTCCTGGCACCAAGGGATTATTACCAAGCACCAACTAGCAATGCACTGGGAAAAAGACCTTGACCAAAAGGGGGAAAGGGTAAATGCAAATGAGTTTCTATGGCTAAGAGATTTTAAAGTGAGTCAGGAGGTCATTCCAGAGGTTACGCTTATGCACGTCTCAGCAGGATTTCATTGACTGCCACAGTGAATATTGCTTCAAATAGTGGGGCTCCTAAGACCTCTAGAGATATCCAGACACTATAGGCAGGGCAGACAGCTCAGGATTTTGGTGCCCTGCCAGTGGGCCCTACTTTGGAATTTACGATCCCCAGTGTGACAGAGTAGGACTCATTTGTGGTTTCCCTACACATGGTTCTTTTGCCCCTTCTATTTGAACCTATAGTTAGTATTAGACTTGATAGATGTATGTCCAAGAGACTTAAATATTTGAGCTGTCCATGTGCCAGTTGGGCCCTGAATCTCAACAGAGTTGCCACACTTACTTTCCAGTTCACTGGACTCACCCAAATAACTATCAAGGAGATGATAATGGACAATCCCCATCCCAAAGAACAGAAAGAGTCTGCAACTGCAAGCAAGATAGTCCCATCCATCAGCCCCATGGGATCTAAGACCCCTCTCAATTAGAAGCAGAGTGGCTATCACCATGCCAGAATCCTCAAGATTGGGGAATAAATGATGAATAGAGTAGACTTATGGTTATTCTACTATAGACTTATTGTTATTCTAGCAATGGAAGAACTTTCATCATTGAGGTAGAGGCAGTGGCCACCAGAGGTTCTGAGGGAAGGGAGAGGGAAAAACAGGTGTAATATGGGGGCATTTTTGGGACATTGGAATTGTCCTGAATGACATTGCAATGATGGATACAGGCCATTATATATTTTGTCATAACTTACAAAATTGTGTGGGACCGAGTGTAAACTATAAAATAAACTATAATCCACAACTAGTGGCAATGCTCCAATATGTGTTCATCAATTGTAACAAATGTACCACTCTAATGAAGGATGTTGTTAATGTGGGAAAGTATGGGAGGGGTAGGGAGTGGGGCATACAGGAATCCTCTATATTGTTTATGTAACATTTATGTAATCTAAATTATTTTTTAATTTAAAAATATTAAAAAATAAGAATGGGAAAAAAATTAAATATAGAACCATATGACTTGGCAATCCTACATCTAGGTATATACCCAAAAGAATTGAAAGCAGAGATTCAAACAGATATTTGTACCCCAATGTTCATAGCAGCATTATTCACAATACCTAAAATGTGGAAGCAACCCAAATATATCAACAGATGAATGGATAAACAAAGTGTGGTAAATACATACAAGGGAATATTACTTAACCATAAAAAGGGATGAAATTCTGATACATGCTACAACATGGATGAACCTTGAAGACATCATGTTGAGTGAAATAACTAGAATATGCAAATGCATAGAGATGGAAATAGAATTCAGATTACTAGGGGCAGGAGGGAGTTGGACAAGGAATGGGGGTAGGGTTTATGTTTGGGATGTTGAATAATTTCTGGTAATGGATGATGGTGGCAGTAGCACAACATTATGAATGTGAATAACCCCACTGAATTATATGTTTAGGTGGAGTTGAGACAGAAATTTTTGTGTGATATATATGTTTCCACAACTTTGAAAAAGAGAGACTAAAGAGACAGTGACAATTAATTGCAATGCACAATTCTGGATTGGATCAAATAATGGAGGAGAAAATGCCCCAAAGGACAATATTGGGACTTATGGAAAAAATTAGAATATAGACTGTAATCTTGATATCAATGTTACATTTCTTGAATTTGATATCTGTATGCAAGGTACATAAACAGGCAGACAGATAGAATGATATGGTAAATGTGGTAAAAATATTGTAAGTTAGATCTGGGTATCTGGGTGGGAGATGTTGGAGTTCTCTGTATGTGTTTTTTAATTATTTTTTTGGCAACTGTCCCATATGTTTGGAATTATTTCAAACAAAAAGAAAAGAAGACAATAGTGGAGGTAGCATTACCCTTTTTAAGAGGTACCAGTGAGGGGTTGGGTGTATTAAAAGATCCAAAAGAGAGTCTGCCATGACAAAGGATATTAGGCAGCTAAGAGAGAACTACAAACAACAACAGACAAGAAATACCTTTCTTTGTCCTCTTATCCCCAATGTGACCTTGGAAAAGCAAAAAGTAGCAGAATGGAATGTGAAGAAGGGAGGCAGGACCAATGCAAACAACAAAAAATCACACTACACTTCTCCTTCCCTACCATAGCTTTCCAATCTAGAATTCAATCTGAGCTGTGGAAAAGAGGAGAAGAAGGCTTGGAATTAGACAAGAGATTGGGATTTTGATTCACATTGAAAGGGATTTTTTAATACACAAAAATGAAGATTTTACTGAGACCTGAAAATGATCAAAGAGTTATGGAATTGTGAAAGATGTCACCAGGAATGAGAATGGAAGAGCCTATAGAGCTTGTCTGAAGTACAGTCATAAAGAAAAATCAAGCTACTTCCTGATTGTCTCCTGTCAAGACAAGCCGTTTCAATAATTCATTGACAGTACCTGCATCTTTCCTTGATACTATGCCAACTGTGCTCTTCCTGAAGCAATCCTTTGCTCATGTTAAACAGATTTTCACTGTGATGTCCCACATCACCTATTCTTATTATTTTGAAGAGATACAATATATTTACTCAAAATGCTGCTTATTTTAGAAATGTTTGAATTCCCTGTATCAGCTGATACATCATTGCAGTTCAAGTGTTTCTACCTCATTAACTGGTCCTTTCTGTTTTCTTTTTTTTTTTTCTCACCAGATTTGCAGTGGCTTCATGCTAGTGCACACCAAAATTATAAATAAATATTCATAATTTTTATATTTATAAATATTCATAATTTATCAGGGGATTTTATTTCTAATGAACAAGGTCATAAAATGATGGTCATGAAAGCAGGTATCATTTGGAAGTCATCTGGATTAGCAATTATTCCACTCTGAAAACCATCTCTTCTGACAAGCTCTCACTGACCACCCTGAGCCACAATTTTTGGCCAGAATCCAATTAGATCAGTTACCTAAGAAGAACAAGTTTAGTGTTTTCTTCTTAATTAACCTACATTGATTAGTAAAGTCTCCTAAAGATGATTCACTGTCAGAACAACTTTGTATGAGTCACTGGAAAACCTGGACCTTTCCCAAATTCTGTCTCAAAATGAAAAAAGGAGGAAATGTTCATCAGCTAATTTAACCATGACAAATATTACTTACTGAATTAGAATTCTTTGAATTTCTGTAGCTCCTACCAGCCTCCACAGACATGCTCACATCCAAAAGGCATCAGAACATTCAGTACTTAACTTGTAACAATTTAATGTACAAAATAATCATGTGTAAGCAGTAAAGGTATCAACTATCTATGCATTGTCCCAAAAAGTACAGTCTATTTAGAATAGATTTTTGCCTGTCTTATCTATTAAAACAGATCAATCCCTTATCTAAGAATAAAGAATGTTGAAATTCTTGAACCCACAGCTTTGAGATATAAGAATTTCAAAACAGTGAGAGAAAGGGGAGATGACTGTTATGTGTATACATTTCAAGCAAGGTATTTTGAAAACAAAACAAAACAAAACAAAACAAAAAAAAAAGCAAGACCTGGTCAACATGTGAAGAGCTTAGAAGTTGTCACTCTCATATTCACAACAATAACAAAGACAAAAATCTGGAAAACTGAAAACTGAAAATCTTAGAGCCATCAGAGAATTGAGATTACAGGGAAATTCACTGCCCCCAAAATTGGAGAAATATGCAGATAAAGAATCATGTCTTACTTAGAGGAAAAAAACACAACTGGATGCAGCATCTTACAGGAAAACTTCAAGGGTAATTGACAAATTGCCAGAGACTGAGCATGGGCTAACCTGAGAGATAAAATCTCCTGGAGACCCAGCTTTTGGGGCCCCATACTTTCCTGAGTTTTACCTGCAGGAGTTTCACCAGGTAACCATTCTGATGATTGGATAAAAATCCTCTTGAGCTTCTGACAAAGGAAGGGAAAAGTAAACATTTTGAAATACACTCAGAGCACTCTGTTCTCCTTAACAAATGCCTGTCCACAAGGAAAACTATTTTATTAGAGCCTAACCAACCTGGGGTTTTAGGAGAACAAACTGATCGGGGAAGGCAAATACCAACTCCAGCCACCTCTAGGTTTCCTCTCTCACCTAATGAGTGAAAGAAAAGCCTAAGAAGCAGTCCAAGGATGCAGGCTCACTAAAAGAGACTCATAAGATTGTGGAATGCTTCCCCTCTCCTCACATCTTAGCACCATATTGATAGAAATCCTGAATAACAATAGGGGATTAGAGCTGAATAGAACTGCAAGGCTCAGACCCTATTTTAGAAGGAGTTTCTAAAGAAACCCAGTGACAACATAGGAGACCAAAACACCAGAGGAAATTTTAGTCTTTGACTCCTGAACCTAGCCAGATAACATAAAACTTCAAACTAAAGCCCTATTTACCCCAGTTTTCTTTACCTGAAAGTCATGTCCAGCTTTCAAGAAAAAATTAGAAGACATGCTTAAAGACAAAAACATGGTCTGAAGAGAGAGGGAGAGCATCAATACAGACTCAGACTTGGCAGAGATTTTGAAATTATCAGACCAGGAATTTAAAATAACTATGATTGAGGACTTCCAGAAAGATGATGTCAAAATAAGTAAACAGGGATCAACTTTCTCACAAAAACAACAGAAGAAGGGCAAAAAGCTATCTGAGGTAGCTGCTTTGGGGATCTGCAGACCAGGAGAGTGCTGCACATCATTCAGGAGGGAGAGGGACGGAGATACAAAGAAGCCAAATGAAAACCATTAGTTACTTGGCCCTGTGGCTGGGAAAGGCACATATACCCCACTCTCAAGGCAAATAACCTTGGTAAAACCTCCAGTCACTACAGCCATCTGATTGGGAAAGATCATTCATCTCCCTGGGAAGAAGAAGGATCTGGTGGAGGGCAGAGAGTGGCTTCTCTTCAGTGAGTTTGGCCAGCTGAGCCCCCTTTGAAGCTCAAAAAGACTCCAACTAGAACTGAAGTGGCCCAAGGGAGAGGGGAGGAAGGATCTGATCTGGCAGGCTGTCACATGCAGTGGCCCTTGAAGAGAGAGGAACTGGGTCAGTGAGGAAGTAGGCAGAGACAAATGCCTAACCAGCCTGGGAGAGAAGAAAGTGAGGACAGATAGCCAGCAAACTGTTAGAAGCCCAACTCACCTGAGGAGAAGAGGGTGGAAGAGCCAGATAAGCTTTAGAAGCCTACCTAACCTGTGGATTGGGTGGGGCTCAGTGTAGGAATGCATGCCTCACATATATGTGGTCCCTGGTTTGATTCCTAGTACCTCTTAAGAGAAGGGATCTAGACAGTGAACCACCAGGTTGTCAGGCACCCAACCAGCACCTTAAAACAGGGAACTTGTAGACTGAGATTTTTTTTGCACTAGGTTTTTCAGTCTGTTATTTTTTTTTTTATTTTTTTAATTCTTTACATTATTTGCTAAAACAGGGTGACTTACCTGTGGAGGGCAGGCTGCGGGGTGATTGATTAATGACAACCGACAGACTGAGATGGTTCTTAGGGGCCTAAGAGGGAAGACTGTTTACCCTGGGTTGTTTTTTTGGTTTTTGGTTTTTTTGGGGGGAGGGGGTTGATTTTTGTCTTTTCTCTTCCTTTCTTTCCTTTTTTCTCTTATTTTTTTCCTTTAGTTTAT
>JAQZBX010060007.1:0-17410 GCA_029593785.1 Cabassous unicinctus
AAAAAAAAAAAAATTCTTTTGGCATTGGGCAATCTTTAAGAACACAGTAATGCCAAATTGAAGTAAGAATGCCCTTTCTCCCTCTCTCTGTGCATCCTTCATGTCCTGTTCAACATTCCTTCCCTGAACTTAACACTTTTCTGTCAAGTCTAGAGTGTGTGATTGAGGAACATTTAACCAAGATGCCCCCTGGCTGCCTCAGCTGACCTAGGTTAAGGAATGGGGAGTGATAAAATACTTTTTATTCCTGACCTGAAGACAATTCAATCATTCAGTCCACTTATTTCTCAGATGATGTGTGAATTTAAAAAGAGACTTGGAAGAAGGATACTTTAATTAAATATTTAATTCAATAAGTATGACAGGGTAATGCAATTCATTCAAAATTTCAAAAGTTATATTGTTGTGGAAATGTGGACTCATAGTCCAATGAGCATGAGAGGCCAATTCAATGACACTGGGTTTTTCAAAAAGAGAAAAAGTTTATTGCATGATAATAAGTATGGAGACAGGCCTGTCTCCCAAGTCTAAAGAGTTTAGGACTTTTATTGGATTTATACAAAAGGAGGTGGGAATATTATTGTTGGCTGATATTGGTGGGTTATGGTTATTAAGAAGTGTGTAAGCAACTGCCCAGGAAGTCCTTGAAGATTGACCAAAGCCTGCTGGGTGCAAGCATTTGCTAGAGGTTGCACCAATTGTACATTGCTCAGCTAACATAACAAGGAAATGAATGGAAATAAGCTAATATGACATTTACAATTAATAGTAAAACTGCTGTAGTTAGCAGTTACAATCTAGTGGGAAGTAGAGACCTTTTCCAAGGATATAAGAGAGGAGCCCTAAGAGGCCTTAATAGACTAACTAAGAAAGGTCTCATTATCTAATGGTGTATATATTTGAGTGGAAGAGAATTGTGTCATTTTATAGATGTAGCTACCAATCATTTTTTGATGAATAAATCAATGTTTAATTACTCATTAAGGAATTCCACGGTATATATATATGTGTTGTAGGTAGGTAGATAGATCAATAAATATAGATAAGTAGACATAAATAGATATATATATAAATACTGCATGCAGAGAATATATTTCTTTGTATATATCAGTAAATAGTATTATATGCCTTCAATTTTAATTACTAGCAATTGAAAGAAAATTTTTTATTTATTAAAAGATTTTCAGTAAAAATACAAATGATACATCTATATGGTTTTTTTCCCTTTTAAAAACATAAAAATGTGACAATTCAGTTAGTAGAAGATGAGCATCATTTTATCATTCTCTAGACAATTGACTAGTGCAGGTAGGTAGAATTTTATGTCCACTGCAAGCAAGCTAACCTGGGGTACATTTGTCCTATTGCTGATTTGACCAGGGAGGGTGTGTGACCTGCTCATAGCTTTAGAGAGGTATTACAAGTCCTGCTTTGCTGGTTGGGATGCTTTGAAATTAAACCATGAAAACATGCATTTTACTGCTTATTTTATTAAATTCTATTAAATAATAAAAATGCAGCATAAAAATTCACTTTGTTTAAAAATCAGCATGCATTGCTAAAACATTTTTATAATGAATATCAAAAACACACAGCAAGTAATAGTGGATATTATAAAAATGCCCAGCTAACCAAGACCTTCTTTTATTAAATCCTAAAACTTTAAATACTTTCTAAGTTCTTACTAGTTTTAATAAGTGGGAGGTCTTATTGGATACATAATACCAAAGGCTGTTCCTCCTACTGAATATTAAAGGTAATTTTAAAAGTTGGATTCAATTCATAATACACAAACATATTGCAATATGTCTTTGACATCCATACAGACAATATTGACAATATTAAAACAAATATGAAATATCACAAATCTGTAGAAATTTAGATGATAATATAATTCAAAATTTGTATAACCTATTATTGAATTTTATCACTTATTTTCCCACTCTTTTTAAGTTTCCCGATACACATGGTTAGACATAAATAAAATATTCTTTTCTGTGCAAAAAAAATAATCTATTTTATGAAATTTACTTTCTGATTCCCATATTTGATTTGCTTCCAGGTTTCTGAAAGAACTGCAAGAAGTAATAAAACACAAATTTTTAGAGCAGTTTAAACTGCTCTATCTTTACTAACTTCTGTTTTAAGTGAACTCCCAGGAAACACACTGTCTTTGTAGCTACCTCTTTCACATTGCAGGGAACCACTTTTTCCTAGTGCTACAAAATCTTCACATAACTTCAAGTGTTTGGATAAGCAACTTCACATTTACCGTGCTATGCCAGAATTTATTTATAGAGATTTCCTGTTTTGTTTTTTGTTTGGTTGGTTGGATTTTATTAATTAAACCAGGCCGCGTGCGCCAGAGAGCAGCTGAGCAGCCCCCTGAACCTTGTAGCGGGTTTATTAAGCGCAGAGCGGGCAGCGGCTGGTGACGGTGATAGTGAGTGTCGCGCAGCGCTCCAGCCCCTTTTTCTTCCAAGGTTTCTCTTGGCTCCAGCGAGTAACTTGGCTCAGGGGACTCTGCTTGCCTGCTCGCCCGCCTGCCAGCTCGCCCAGGTCCGCGTATCAGCAGCCTTTGGTAAACTAAGACAGTGACCCTCCCAGCAATGTCGAAAGCATCCGACCATTTTATTTTACTTAATTATATCCCCAATTTGGACCTTGTTTCACTGATCTCAATGGAAAGTTGACCAAAACACTCCCATGACCGCTATTAATTGCTTTTTTTCTTTTCTTTATCAGTTGATTAGGTCTGGTCAGTTATCTTGATCCTTTTTTTTTTTTTTCTTTTCTTATTTGGGGGAGGGGGGCAGTTTCCTTTCCTGATTGAAGTGAGATTCTGCAGGTGGCTGTTATAACTCATTTAAGACAATTGGACTGGGATTACAACAGAATAAAACAGGAGAAAACTTACATAATATTCACATTGATTGCAGATAAAACAATAAATGTCAAAGCTTATTCAAGCTAAAAACTTTCATCAAATTAAAAGTGAATGGATGGAGAGGATGTGACTCAAGCAGTTGAGCACTGGCCTCCCACATGGGAGAGGTACCAGTTCCATGCCTGGTGCTTCCTTAAAAAAGAAGAAAAGCAGACACAAGGAGCAGACAGACAAGGGAGCCATCTGGGAGTGGGGGGATAAGTGAATGGACTATCTTTAATCTCATGGGAAGCATCTACCGAAACAAAACAAAACAACCATTCTATGTCTGGAGGCTTCAGTATATTACCAGAGGACAAACTTTCATATATATAATCACTATAAACTCTAGGAAATATGAATGCTTAACTGAAGACACTATAGAGCAATGATCAAATAAATATATTATTGAGAGTCTTGATGCTTGGAAGGATGGTATGTCAATGAATGAGTTTCCCAATTTTAAATCTTGCATCCTGATGGCAGAGTTGAACCTACACCATGTGAAGAAACTGCACGTAGGGTATTAATATCATCTCCACATTATTATTTACTTATATGAGACTTAAAATATCTACAAGACCTTTCTGTGGATAAGAAAGACTATTTGAATTATATTCAAACTGTATACATTGATAATAAGTTTAAAACAATATGGATATAGAGATATAGAGATATAGATATACGTGTGTGTGTGTATATATATATATATAAAACACAAACCAAAAAGCTGCTGTGGCTGTATTGCTGCATTTTAGTTTGCTAAACTGCTCAGGCAGATACCATAAAATGGATTGGCCATTAACAATGGCAATTTATTAGTTCACAAGCTTGCAGTTTTGAGTTTGAGAAAAATGTCCAAATCAAGGCATCATCAAGAGATGCTTTCTCCAGGATGCCTAGCTGCCAGTGATCCTGGACTCTGTCATGTGGCAAAGCACTTGTCAGTATCTGCTGGTCTCCCCCTTCTTTTCCAGATTTAATTCCTTCCAGTTTCTTGATTCTGTGTTTTTTTTCTCCTGTAACTCCATATTCATCCTGTTTATAAAGGACTCCATTAAAAGGATTAAGAATCACACTGGACCACGCCTGAACTGAAGCAACCTAATCAAAATATCCCATTTACACTAGGTTTATACACAGAGGAATGGATTAGCTTTAAGAACATGATTTTCTGGGGTACATGCACCAGATGGGGCAGGGGCAGGAGCAGCTCTGCACACTGACCAGAGCTTCAGTGTGCAGAATGCTAATTTAAATTTATTCTTAAACAGATCTAATTCTGATTGGTGTGTTTTACTTAAAAAGAATATAAACAATGATTTATGTGTACTCTTGCAAATCAATTAATTTCAGGAATTATTTTTGTATTATTTTCTCTTTACCCAGAACTCTACTAAATGTAGTCAGTAGTATATAGTGAATAAGTGAATCCTTGTCATAAAAATAAATAGTGCACATGACCCCTTATACTTCAGGTGTAATTCTAGGACTTTCTCATAACATATCATGAAAACCATGTAAGCATGGTTCATACTTGAATTCCTCAGCTTTCAGACAAATGCCTGTACATAATTCACCCTAAAATATCTTCAAAGGTAGATATAATAAATAAAGTAAATATTACAAGCATGTCTCAATCAATAAATAAACAAATTAATATTCTAATTATCAAAATATGTCTTGCAGAAAAAGCAAAAACTCATTTGTTTTTATAATTTAATATATATGAACACCTGTGCAATAGCTTAGTTATCCCAGGAGAACATTACTTTGTGAATTATCCTCCTGTACCCTGTACACTATTTAAGAATAGCCTTAGTTTAACAATCTCCATTTACATGTGCATAACATTTTATGTTGTCATACTTCTTTTAAAAGAAAATTGCATTATCAAATTCAGAGTGACAGCATTCCTATAACTCTTGTTTGCTTCTGAAAAAAATAAGAGCAATATGAATTTGAGATGGAAGAAATGTAGTGCTTAACACCCCCCTTTTTAAACTTATTATTATTGGTTTACTTTTCATTAGCATTGCTATCATTATGAGAATCTCTAATTTCTTTTACAAATATTAAATTCATGAAGTATGTATTTTTACAAATTTTGTAGAAAAGGAAACAGAGTCAAAGATATATATGAAATTCTACAAAAAACAGTAGTCAAGATATAAAATATGTCTTCTCCTGTAGTCTGCAAAGATTTAACTCTGCTCTGCTGACACATTATAAATTCAAGCTAGAAACCTACAATTGATTGGTGGTTGTGAAATAATAAATAAAATATATTCCCTGTGTTCAAACTGTGAAATACTGTTGAATTTTTGTAACATGGTACAAACCTGATATGGAATTTAGTGAGGGAAAAAATTAAGCAATTATTTTTAAGATCTCAACTTCTTCATGAAGCTGCCTTAAATAGTTTAGAGCGTCTTATAAATAGTGAAGTTAGCTATTTTTATTCAGATTCATCATACAATGCTATCAATAGGTTTTCAGTAAACATGTTGGTATAAAACAAGAACAACAACTACTTATTGAAGTAGTTTTTTGAAGGATCCTGAAATAAAGAAGAGCAGAGACAGAAAGCTTTTATCCTTGAGACTGGGAGATCAGTCTGAAAGTGACAGGCATCCTGCCTGCTTATAGTTAGCAGAGCTTCTTGAGAAATAATTACATTTGTCAGGAGAAAAGGGAACAGAGCAGGAATGTGAAGTGCATCAACACTGAGAATGAGAGAGCACTAGATAAGCAAGTCAGAAAATGTACATTCTGCAATTTCAAGGCAACCAGGAAAGCCATTCCCATTTTGATGACATGAGTTAAAATATGATTCAAAGCTGAAGGAACTTCAGAAGAAAACATTTGGCTCTTGAGGGTGTCGCTGAGGGTGATTCTGAAAAGGAACTTGTATTAGTCATCCAAAGGGGTGCTAATGTGAAATACCAAAAATGGGTTGGTCTTTATAAAGGGTATTTATTTGGGGTAGAAGTCCACAGTTACCAGGCCATAAAACTTTCTTCTCTCACCAAAGTCCATTGCCACGTGTTGGAGCAAGACAGCTGCTGACGTTTGCCAGGGTTCAGGCTTCTTGGGTTCCTCTCTTCCTCGGGGCTGCGTTTCTCTCCGGACTTAGCTCCCCTTGTTCCTCCACAGGGTCAGCTGTAGACTATTAGGCGAATGGCTCACTTCTCTTCTCCTGGGGCCTTCTCTCCAACATCAAAACTCCAACATCAAAACTGCTTCTCAAAAACTGCTTGTTTTTTCCATGCTTTTTTTATTTGATTCCCCACCCACCAAGGAGTGGGGCTCAACGTCCTACTGACGTGGCCCAGTCAATGCCCTCATCATAACTTAATCATGCCCAGATTAACAGATCAGTTTACAAGCATGATCCAATTGTATTTTTGGAATTCATAATTACATCAAACTTCCCAACTGCAACAGAACTTTATGAAGGAATCAGGTTTGAGTATAACAACTATTAATGACCCACGCATCAAGCAATGTCTTTCTATATCAGCTAATTCAAATTCTGAAATATGTTCAGGTTTTATGGGAAAACATAACAGTATTTGACACAAAGCAGAATAATAAACATATTAATTTTGTTAACCTGATATTATTAATATATAAATATTTTTCCCATAGGTAATATTTACCTGTCAAGAGTTGTAAGTGATTCTTTTGAACAGAGAAATCTAAGCACCTATGTACATTCACGAAGTACATGGAGAATCATGAGAAATGTATGACAGCATTTAATGGGAAAAATTTAGTGGTCATGGAATGGATTATAATTGATTATTATATTTTGATAAGCTCTGAATAAATGCTGCCCTCTGATCTTTACTCATATTCTACAAGATCAACATATTTTCATAAATATTAACATTCATGGAACATTACTAATGAGAAAGGATGCATAGAAATTACCTGTATTAAGTCTTTTTAATCTTCTAGGCAAATCTTTAACTTCCAATAGATCTATTTTGTAATTAGTAAGTGATAGAAATAAATGCAAACATATGCACAAGCTCATAAGTATTATATTTTACTGCTATACCTATTCTGGAAACAAGTATAAAAAGCAGGGAGACCAAAAGAACATGAAGAAACATTATGTTATAACCTACTGACCAAGACATTTTAATTGAATAAAAATGGATTAATGCGAGGCAATAAATGTGCTTAGGCTAATTCCTTCTACTTGTGGATCCTCCATGTTTCTTAGGGATTATTTGTCTGATACTTCATGGTCAACGGAAATCTTCCTAAGATGCCCAACTCCACCACAGTGACTGAATTCCTACTTACAAGATTTTCTGATGTGTGGGAGCTCAGAGTCTTACATGCCATGCTATTTCTACTGATGTACTTGGCAACCCTGATGGGGACTCTTCTCATTGTCATAGTGATCACATTCAATTGGAAACTTCACACCCCCATGTATTTCTTCCTTAGGAATCTGTCTGTCTTAGACATGTGCTACCTATCTGTCATGGTCCCCAAGGCATGTGTCATCTTCCTGCTTGACAACACAGCAGCAATCACCATAGCTGGATGTGCAGCTCAGATCTTCCTTCTGTTTTTCTTTGCTACAATAGAGCTGCTTTTTCTCACCATCATGGCCCATGACCACTATGTGGCCATCTGCCAGGCCCTCCACTATCCTGTGGTCATGAACCCTCAGGTCTGTGTCCAAATGACTCTGGCCTCTGTACTCAGTGGTCTGGCCTACTCAGGATTCCACACTGGCAACACATTCCAGCTGCCCTTCTGTCAGTCCAATATGGTACATTAGTTCTTCTGTGACATCCCCTCTCTTTTGAAGCTGTCCTGCTCTGACACCTTAAATAGTGAAATTTTAATTTTTGTCTCTTCAATGGTGATTATTGGTGACTGCTTTGCCTTCATCATTATGTCTTATATTCACATATTTTCTACTGTGCTCAAGTTTCCAACCAGGGACAAGCAAGGAAAGGCCTTTTCCACCTTTGTCCCTCACATCCTCATGGTGACCGTCTTTATCAGCTCAGCTGCTGCTGTGTATGTGAAGCCAACCTCCAGCTCACCCACAATTCAGGGCATGCTCACTTCTGTGTTCTATTCTATAGTCCCTCCTTTCTTGAATCCTATAATCTATAGTCTTAGAAACAAACAGATAAAGGATGCTGTAAAGAGAGTTATGAGAAGAAAACTTTATTCGGGAAAAAGGTAGCATAATTATTTGAAGGTGAATTTTTCAATCATGGAAAAAAAAATAAATTCTCAAATTACTGTTTCAGGGAATTACTGTTTATCTGTGATTCATTAGTGCTCCCCCTTGATCACAAAGGGGGGGTGCACTTAAAACTGTATTTTGGTCATGATTAACTCCTACACTTACTTTGCATTGACTTTGCAAAAGATCTATGCACTGGACAGCACAGCAGGTTGCAGTTTCCAGGTACACTATAAAGTGCCCCCAGAGAAGTGTCTCTTGACCCTTCAGCAAGTTTCCTTCCTGTGTTTGTGTTTTAAAATTGGCAGTGCTGTTTAGACAATGTTTGCAAAAACAAGCTGATTTTAAGAAACCAATGTTTCAGGAAAAAAAGGACACATGCTATGGCATCCTCTGCCAGTGGGTTTATATGAACATTCTGTATATTGGAAAGTGTCTTGATCCAAAGAACAATGATGCTGTGTGTCCTTTATTGCCCTCCTGTTTTAATTTCATTTTAAAATGTCCAGAGCACTGGGCTTTGGAATGATTTTTTGTTGTTGTTCCAGCCAAATTAACTGTATATAGGAGAAGAACAAAATGTCATAGTGGCCCAATACTTTGTGCATCTTGACATTGTAGGATGGTGTGCAGGAAAGAGACAGGCACAGCCAACAATAAAACACAAGAGGAAACCAGGTGTTTGCTTTTTTAAATAATATTTACATATTTTGATTAGAGAAATTGTTAGTTAGAAAACAATAATACACAATACCAAGAACATCTGGGTTCTGTGGGAAACAAGTCCTGCAGCAGTGACAACGCTTTGTACCTCAGGTACATGTGACAGTAGGAGACAAGTGTGAAAACACTGAAACAGATAAGAATATTCCTAATGACAACAGCTGGTATAATTTTTGTGTGACATTTATGTTTGTTTCTCTACCTAAGTGCCCAGAGAAAAAATAGGAAACTTGGTCAAAGCATAAAATTTTGCCAGAAAACAAGCAATTCCTCTCTTTCAGGACATGCCTTAAACTTTCCCAGTTTGTACAAATTCCTGCTGTTGTATCAAGAAGCACTCTCTAAGCAAAGCTCAGCATATGAATACATTACCTTCCTCCCAGCATGGGACATGAATCCCAGGGATGAGCTTCCCTGGCACCGAGGGATTGCTACCAAGCGCCAACTGGCAATGAGACTAGAAAAAGACCTTGAATAAAAGGGGGAAAAGGTAAAGACAAATGAGTTTATATGTCTAAGAGACTTTAAATGAGTTGGGAGGTCATCCTAGAGGTAACGTTTATGCACATCTCAGTAGGATCTCATAGAATCCCAAAGTGGATATAACCCCAAATAGTGGGGCTCCTGAGAGCTTTGGAGACACCCAGGACCTATGTCAGGGCGGATAGCTCTGGAGTTTGGTGCCTTGCCAGTGGGCCCTACTTTGGAGTTCATGCTCCTGAGAGTGACAGAGTTGGACTCAATTATGTCTTCTCTGCACATGGCTCATCTGTACCTTCTATTCAAACTTATACTTGGTGCCGGATTTTGTAGGTGTATGTCCAGAAACTTGAGTCTTTGGGGTGTCCATGCACCAGCTGGGCCTGGAACCTTGGTGGAGCAGCAACTCCTACTCTACAGCTCATTGGACTCACCCAGGACAACTGGCACGGAGATGATGATGGAAAACAGCCATCCCAGGGAACGGAGAAAGTCTGCAGCTTCAGGCAGGATAATCCCATCTATCTTCCCCATGGGATATAAGCCCCCTCTCAAATGAAGGTGGAGTGGGCATTACCATCTCAGACTCCTCAGGATGGGGGAAGAGCTATGGACTAGAGTGCACTTACTGATATTCTACTATAGACATATTATGATTCAAGCAATGGAAGAAATTACAACATTGATGTGGAGCCAGTGGCCACTGGAGGCTCTGGGGGCAGGGAGAGGTTAAAGCAGTTGTAACACCGGGGCTTTTTTGGGATTTAGGAATTGTCCTGAGTGACATTGCAATGACAGATATAAGCCATTTTATATCATCATATAACATGCAGAATTGTGTGGGAGAGAGTGTGGTCTGCAATGTGAACTATGGTCCATGCTTAATGGCAAAGCCCCAGGATGTGTTTTTCAATTGCAATTAATGTGCCACACTAATGAAGGATGTTTATGTGGGAGGTTGTGGGAGGTATGGGAGGTGGGGTGTATGGGAATCCCTATAATTTTTGTGTAACATTATGTAATCTAATTATATTTAAAAAAAATTTTTAATTAAAAAATAAATAAATAATTTAACAACTCCTAGAGTCATCCAACCTCTGGACTTATCATTATGTCAGATAATAAAGTCTCTTATTAATTAAAAAAAAAAAAGTATGCATTGGCTGAGTGTTATTTGCGGTATTTCACTCCAATAACATGTGAAGAATTCCCAAATAAGAATTTGATAATCCAGAACTAAATATGGCATAAATGTAAATAAAATCACTAAACCCGTACTTAAAAAAAAAGAAGCAGTCTATAATAAATTCTAAAATCTTTCTATATGTTCACCTTCCATGCTAAGAAAAGTTGGTCTCTCCCTCCCAATCACTATGCCTTCCTGTTTATCTTTGACCTTTTTCAAAACACTTTTTGAAAATCAATATGGGCTTATACTACTGCTGGTGGAAAATCACAAAGGGACCTAAAAGATAATCAATCAGTAGCCAAGTGAAGAAAGCTTTGTGATGTTTTGAAATGCTATCAGTCACTACAGAACTGTGTGAGCTGTTTGACAACCAGAGGAACAAAAACATACATAGTGGGTGATCCAGGAGACACTTATCTCCAGAAGTTGCTTTGCATATATATTTTCACATCTGTTGTCTGGGTTGGATGTGTATTGGGCTTCAGTATGGAGTTAATATGCATCATTAATCTAAAATATTATCAATGAGATTGAATCACGTGAAACTTGACAAGTATGTGCAAAACAAGTATGCTTGAATTTCAACCTCTTCTTTCAATGTAACTTTTATATGAAATAGAGTAACCAATAGACAGTTCTCAAGAACAACCTTCTTAAGTTTCAAGAATATTTTGAATACTATTATTGTACCTCCATTTTTGTTCACATATAAAAATATGTTTCTTAAATAAGTTATTTGATTGCAATTGACAAAGTAGATTTTACATATTTGTAAATACCATCAATTAGCTTTACCAAAATGATGGCAAATCTGTACTCCTGCCAACAGCATTCTATTCACATACCGACTTGCCTGTATAGGAACAATGTATTGTTCACAGGAACAATGAAGGTAATCAGAAATGTTAAATAAGAAGGTTAATAAAAGAAACACCACAAATATATATCTATCTTTTTGAAGTAATGGAAACATTGTCTGAAAGATGATATCACAAGTCTATTATGAAACTGAGAGCCACTGAGCATACATTCTGATGGATTGTGCAAGGCATGGAACTGCATAGCACAGTGAATCATGTGGTTGGTGATAGACTGTGGTTAACAGTAGAAATATGAGAGCATTCTCTCCTGAACTATAACAAATGTGCAATACTAATACATAATGCTAATAATAAGGGAGTTTATGGAAAAACATACCAAATGTAACCTCTGGACCTTAGTTAGAAGTAATATTTTGATGATGTTCTTTCATAATCTGTAACAAATTTTCCACAACAATGCAAAGTGAAGGTGGAGGGGTGATATACAGGAGCTCTGCACATTATGCATGATAGTTTTGCAAGCTCACAACTTCTCTAATAAAAAAATTCCTACAATTCCACAAAAATAGGACAAATTGCAAATTAAAATATGGACAAGGACTTTAGCAGACATTTCTCCAAAGAACATATAGAAACAGTCAATAAACACATGAAAATATGCTCGATTTAATTAGCCATTTAAGAACTGCAAATCAAAATCACAGTGAGATACCCCTTTACAATGACTCAGATTGCTATTATTTTAAAAATGCAAAATGACAAGTTTTGATGAGATTGTTGAGAAATTGGAATACTTTACATTGTTGGTTATAAGGCAAAATGGTATAACTACTGAGGAAAACAGTTCAGCATTTTCTCAAAAAGCTAAACAGAGAATTCCATATGACCTAGTACTTTCATTCCTAGATATGTACATCAAAATCTGAAAATGGTAATCATATACTTGTATATCAAAGTTTATAGAAGCATTATTTGCAATAGCCAAATGTTAAAAATGACTCATATCCATCAACAGGTAAATAGATAAACAATAGAATATTATTCCTCAGTAAAAGGAATGAAATTTGATAAATGGCCAACATGAATGGATCTTGAAAACCTTATCCTAAGCAAACTAATTCAGACAAAAAGCAAAATTATTGTATTATTCCATTTATATGAAATATATAGAATAAGATCATTCATGGAGACAGAAAATAGACTTGAGGTTACCAGGGAATGTCAGGAAGGGGTTGATGGAAATTATTGTTTAATGGGGACAGAGGTATAATTAGAATGATGAAAAAATTTTGGTAAAATATACTGGTGATGGTAGCATGCATTGTATATATAATTAATATCCTAAACTATAACACTTAAAAAAGCATACATGGCAAATAAAAATAAGTTAAAATAATGAAATTGAGAATAAAGTTCCCTTTACATTAGCATTAGAAGGAATTGATAGTTCAGAAATAACCACATATATTTATGCACAATTATCCTCCACAAGGGGCCCAAGACAAATCATTTGGTAAAATAAATGGTCTTTTCAACAAATGGTGCTAGAACAATGGGATATCTAAAGGCAAGCAAAAGAATCTGGTCTCTGCTATCACATCAAACCCAAAAATTAACTTAAAATGGATTATAATGCTATACATAAGGGGTACAACTATAAAAATGTTAGAAATATTGTAAGAGCAATATCTTATGACCGTATATTAAGCATAGGATTCTTAGATATAACACTATAAGCAGAAAAAAAAACAAAAACAAAAATAGAAATTTTGAGCCAAACAAAAATAAAACTTTCATGGTCAAATGGCATTGCCAAGAATGTGAGAACCCTCTAATCTTTACATCTAAGAAATAGCTCGGAGGCCTGTTTTCTCTGCCCACATAGAGAAATCACCACTCCTGCTTATCTTATCTCCCTTTTCTCCCACCCTATCTTCTATGTTTATCAGTAAATGTTTCTGTAATCCTTCTTTCCCATTATCAGCCTGGAATTTTTAAGAGATTATTTACACCCCTCACATGCTGCCATACCTGCCTGATCCCCCTGCACATGCAGCCTGACATTGACTGTGAAAAAATCCTGAATAAAAAGCATGCTGGGGATCAGCTCAAGAGAATAGCTCCTTCAGCTGCTTTCCCCCTGACCTCTCTCAACCTCTGTGTTCAGAGTAATTTCATTGCACCATTGCGGGCTATGCTGAACAGACCCCCGCAAGAGTTTTCAGGACGGATTCCTGCAATAAAGCACTTTATCAAATGGTAGAACATATTGCAGGTCATATCTAGAATACAGTTCAATCTAAAGTACACTGGCATTGAACTTACAGATACATAAAAATCTCATACAACTCAATGATAATTTTTTAACATAACTGATACTCTGTGTATCTGTATTCATATTTTGTAAAAATATATATGCAATATATATATGCAATATCACCCATATATATATGCAATATCACCCATATTCATATTTTACATGAGGTGTCACTGTGTTATACATCTCAAATTACATTTTTTAGTTTTTCTTCTAGTAATACATATGTCCTTAGGCTTTTCCTTACACCCACTGTCATACCCATAGAATATCTCTGGTAGTCACAAAAAGAACGATATGCTATCACCATTAATATTCATTTCCAAAGATTTACAAACAATATTTCAACCAATTGTGCACAGATTAACCCTCAGCTTTCCATTCTCTACCATCTTTCTATTTTCTAGTAACCTATATTCTAATTATTAATTCCATGAGTTTACATATTATATTTAGTCTATAATAGTGCAATCATATAGTATTTGCCCTTTGTGTTTGGCTTGCTTCACTCAATATAATGTCCTCCAGGTTCATCCATGTTTTCATATGCTTCATGACTTCGTTTCTTCTTACTGTTAGGTAATATTCAATCGTGTGTATACTCCAAAATTTGCTTATCCATTCATCAGCTGATGGACACCTGGGTTGTTTCTGACTTTATTGTAAATAACACTGCTGTGAAAATCAGTGTGCAGATGTCTATTCATGTCACTGCTCTCAGTTCTTCTGAATATATACCTAGAAATTGTACTTCTGGGTCACATGGCATGTCTATATTCAACTTCCTTAGGAACTGCCAAACAGGGCTCCACAGTGGATATACTATTCTACATTCCCACTGTTAGAGAAAAACATTGCTCACTGGGATGCAGGCACTGAAGAGGGCAGGCAGAAAGTTTATTGGGAAGCTCTCCTAATAGAGGGGGTTTGAAGAATAGACTTTAGCTCCCCCACTGGCATAGTGGGGATCTGAAGAGAGACTTCAGCTTGCCGATGGAAGGTGGTGGATATGAATTTATACAGTACATCAATAGGTGGGGAACCCGAGTACAGCCTGGGGCCAAATGCCCAGAGGGGAGTGGGCCAGGAGGTCTTGGAATGTGGGAGGGGTGGTGGTGCTTGGGCAGGGAGGGAGTGATGGCCCTTATCTGCTCCATTTTGTTTATTCTTGGGAGGAGATGAGTTAAGTGGGTTATGGTTGGAGGCTGCCATTCCTCAACCTATGCCACAGGGGCATTGATTAATGGCCCTATGACCTGTCAATCATTGCAAACCTTATAAGGGGGAAACTCTAACACTCACCAACAGTGCATAAGCATTCCTATCTCTCCACACCTTCTCCAACATTTACAGTTTTCTGACTTTTTAATGGTGGCCAGTTAATAGGTGTGCAATGATATCTCATTGTAATTTTGATTTCCATTTCCCTAATCGTTAGTGATATTGAACATTTTTTCATGTGTTTCTTTGTCATTTGTACTTCTTCCTCGGACAACTGTCTTTTCAAGTCATTTGCCCATTTTTTAATCAGGTAGTTTGTCTTTTTATTGTTGAAGTGTATGATCTCCTTCGGTGAAGCAGGGCTACTTGAAAATCACAGTGATGGTATGCGTGGATTCTTTCCACTCAGAATGGAATGCAGCCCTAGCCTAGGCTCCAGCCCCATCTCTGGCAAGGGTATCCTGACTAGACCTGCACCAACCTCTCTGGGTAACTGCAGGCAATTTTGGTCCACAAAAACTGCTTTCTCCATCCCTCCATAGACTAGGAGGCGGCTGGTGTTTCCTTAGCCTTTCTGGGCAACTGCAGGTGAGGAACTGCAGGTGAGGAAGTGTAGTGATTCTGCAGCCTTTCTGGGTAACTGCAGGTGCTTTTAGCCTAAATAGATTGAAAAGTCAAACAACTGTAGTTCCATCCCCACCCCCAAGTAAGATAGGTGGGAGCTGTGTTTTCTCAGCCTCTCTGGGAAATGGCAGGCACTTCCATTCTGCATGGAGTAGAATGGGGTATACCTGGGGATCCACCCCCACTCCCCCACTCCCCCACTCCCCAGTAGGGTAGGAGGGGGTTGGTATTTCCTCAGCCTCTCTAGGCAATGGCTGACACTTTCAGCCTGCACGGGCTGGACACATGTGGATTCAATTTCTCTGAACATAATGCAATTAAGTTGGAAATCAACAAGAAACAGAAAAAGGGAAAATCCACAAATATATGGAAATTAAACAATGTGCTCTTAAATAATCAGTGAGTCAAAGAAGACATTGTGAAAGAAATCAATAAATATCTGAGATGAATGAAAATGAGAACACAACATATCAGATCCTATGGGATGCAATGAAGGCAGTGCTGAGAGGGTAATTTATAGCCCTCAATGCTTATATTAAAAACAAAAGAAGAGCTAAAAACAATGACCTAACTACACAGATGGAGGAACTAGAAAAGAACAGTACGTTATTCCCAAAACAAGTAGAAGGAATGAAATAACAAAGATCAGAACAGAAATTAATTTCAAACAAAAACAAGTGGAGAGAAGTAACAAAACCAAAATTTTGTTCTCTGAGAAGATTAAAAAAAATAGACAAACCCTTAGCCTGATGAAGAAAAAAGAGAGAAGATGGAAATAAATAAAATAAAAAATGAAAACAGGAACATTACTACTGACCCCACATAAATGAAACAAGATCATAAATGGATACTATAAACAACTGTGCACCAAAAAGCTAGACAATGTAGAAAAAAATGGAAAAAATCCCTAAGAATGTATGAACAAACTACACTGACCTTAAAAGGAATAGAAGACCTCAAAACACCAATCACAAGTAAAGATATTGAAACAGTCATTAAGCAACTCCCCAGGATGAAAAGCCTAGGACTAAATGGTTTCAGAGATGAGTTCTACAAAGCTTTTAAAGACGATTTAATATCAGTCTTACTGAAGCTCTTCCCAAAAATTGAACATGAAGGAATTCTACAAAACTATTGTATGAAACCAATGTCACTCTAATACCAAAGCCAGATAAAGATATTTAAAAAAAGAAAATTACTGATCAATTTCCCTATTAAATACTGATTCAAAATCCTCAACAAAATACTTGCTAATATAATCCAACAAAACTTTAAAAGAATATTCATCATCAAGTGGGTTTTATACCAGTTATACAAGGGTGCTTAAACACACACAAAAATCAATCAGCATATTATACAACGTTAGTAAATAAAAGAAGAAAAAGCACATGTTCTATCAATTGATGCAGAAAAAACATTTGACAAAATACAGCATCTTTTTTGACAAAAATATTACAAAAGATAGGAATTGAAGGAAACTTTCTCAACATGATAAAGGCCATATATGAAAAACCCACAGCTAACATTATACTCAGTGGTGAAAGACTGAATACTTTTCCATTGAGATCAGGGACAAGTTAAGGATGCCCATTGTCACCACTCTTCTTCAATATAGTTCTAGAGGTTCTACCTAGAGCAATTAAGCAAGAAAATTAAAGGCATTAAAATCAGAAAATAAGTAAAACATTCACTATTCACAGATGATATGATTCTATACCTAGAAAGTCCTGAAAATTCTACAACAAAGCTTCTAAAGCAAAAACTATTTCAGTAGCGTGTGAGGATACAAGATCAATACGCAAAAATCTGGTATCTCTATACACTAGTAATGCACAATCTGAAAAGGAGGTAAGGAAAAAAATACCATTTACAATAGTGACTGAAA
>JAQZBX010060008.1:0-17399 GCA_029593785.1 Cabassous unicinctus
AGAGTTGAGAGTGATAGAACATGACTAATAGCTGGGGTAGAAACAGAAGCTTTCACCTGACACCCCGTTGGGCCCAGAAGGATGTCAGGGACAGACTGGGGGAGGCAGAAGAAAAGAGGGTAAAGGAACATGCTGGGTTAAGAGAAACGAAATGTAAAGGTAAATGCATGTAACAAAAGGACTACATCTTGAGGTGGCAGTGGCAGGAGTACGGAATGGTGAGGTAAAGACAGAAGAGTGGAAGAGGAAACTAGAGAGATCAACAGGGGCAGGTCATAAAGCACTCAATATTGTGTATAGAGGTGTAGATTTTAGCATATAAGTTAGCAGTTCTCAGAGTAGTCTGTGGAGCCTTGGGGGGGTGGGGGCGGGGGGGGGAGTTAAGACTTTTTCAGGCTATCTACAAGATCAAAATTACTATCATTACAGCACCCAGACATTTGTTTGCCCTTTCACAGTGTTGCTATTTGCACTTAAGATACAAAACCAATGGTGGGTAAAACTGCTGGCATCTTTAGTAGGAACACGGAACTGTACTAGAAGTCATTACATTCTTCTTTCATGCCACTCACTTATGGTTTAAAAAATAAAAAGATGAATCGGTAAAGATTATGATGTTATTAAATCTCAGCTATTGAGTACACATTTACTATTCTGTGTGACTAAATGGGAAGTTATGAGGCACTTCTCAGGCACACCCACCTATGGGGATGCCTCAGGAAAAGCACTTGTGTGATATTTGAGTTGCAAGCTCAACTAGCTGCTTTATTAATGGAACACTTTTTATTTGGCAGGACAACAGAAAAACTATGGTTATTCAGACTTGGGGATTTGGCAGACAGTCTCTCAAAAATGAGGTGAGCCTGTTGCTTTAGGAAAACCAACTGACACTATTTGTTGCTAATGATAAAATTTGAGCTTTGAGATGAAAATTAGAATTTTTGGAAAACTTGGATCTGCCATTGTAAACTTGACTACTTCCTAAAATTTAAAGACTTTTCTAATAAGATGGATGGTGATAATAATAAAAAGTTTTTTCTCATATTGTTTAATGAAATCAACATTTGGAAGAGCTGCATAATTCAGTAATTTTCCAAATGGCCAATACATGATGTCGCAAAATCATGCAAGGGTAAAATAATCATCCAACATTTAAGAAAGACCAATAGATTTTATTACAACAGAGTAGGAAAAGTTCACTGATATGATTTCAGTGTCCACATTGCAATTAACCCTTAAGAAGCTACCACTTGTCAAATTTTAGTATAATACCAAAGAATATCCACAATTTTCTAAAAATGCTATTAAAAGACTACTGCTTTTCCAACTACATATTTGTGTAAGACCAGATTTTCTGCAACTATTTCAACCAAAACAACATTTCGCAATAGACTACAGAAGCAGATAAGAGAATCCAGCTGTCTTCTATTAAGCCAGGCAGTAAAAAGAATTGCAAAAATGTAAAACAATGCCACTCTTCTCACTAAATTTGTTGTTTTAAAGTTTCATAACCATATGCTATTTATGTTAACCTGAAATGGATTTATTACAGATATTTGAAAATAAACTAATAAAAAAACAAAAATAAACAACAAAAAAATAAAGAAATAAAAATAAACATTTGGTAAATTTCTCAGTTTTAATTTCTAATATGGCAAACAGTGATAGATAAAAACCCACATAAAGGAAAATTCCTGGTGTCCCCAATAATTTTAAAGAGTCTAAAAGGATCCTGATACCAAAAAGTTTGAGAACTGCCACCACAGGAGACAAAAGCATTTATCATGAGGCAGCACAAATACATCACTTTGGCAACAACGTGTACAGATGAGGTGGAAGAGGGAAACCAGACCAGTCAGGAGGCAGTGGCTAGTAAGAGCCAAGTAGTAAGGTGCAAAACAATGAGGCCTGGATGAAGATAGCAGCAATGGGGATGGAGAGAAAAGATGAATCCAAAAGATACTGAGAAGACAGAGTTGATAGAATCAAGCAGCCAACTTCAGAATCAAAAAGAAAGGGTGGCTAAGGCTGCCAACCCTCATGCCTGGCCACCTATCTGGCTCAAGGGCAGGCACTGAGTCTACATCATCTCCATAGCCAGAGTCCTAGTTCTTGGTACAGAGCAGGTACTCAATAAATAATTGTTGGGAGAATGAACAAAGGGCAGACAACAGAATCATTCACAAGATGGCACATACAGGCAAAGGAAGAGGTCAAGGAGAAGAAAGGTGGGAGAGAGCTATGTTTCAGACATGTTGAATTTGAAATGCCCAAGGGACGTCCAAACAGAAAAGTACGGTAGGAAGTTAGATAAAGGGTGTGAACTCAGAAGAAAGGACAGAGCTCTAGGTATATACGGATAATAGGATTTATTCATGGTAGCTAAAACTCAAAGAGTAGAGATGATTGCACTGGAAGACAGTGTAGGGTCAGAGGAAAGCAGAAAAAACCAGCCCTATATGAAAGCAACATTTTAAGGAAAATGAGCCCTCAAAGGAGGTTGAGAAGTCCTAGTTGGGGGATGGGGTGCCATGAGGGGGTGGGGTATGAGGCAGACACAGAGCACAAGGGCCTAGAAGCCAAAGTAGAAGAGTAGAAGCAGGAATGTGCTGAATGCCACCAAAAGGTCAAGAAACAAAGGGCTGAAAATTGTCGCAAGAATCTACAAAGGAGTGGCAGATGCAGAACCAGACTGCACTGGGTAACAAGAACTAGGTAAAGAAACCCAACATAAACTGCTCTTTCAAGAAACACGGCTATTAAAGGAAGAAGGTGTAAGATAACAACAGTTAAGACAGGTAGCATAGTGTCAAGGAGGCCTAACCTGAGCAGATGGAAAGGGGAAGGAGCAGAGGACAGGCAGACACACAAGACAGAGAACAAGCAAAATCAGATGTGGGCTTTCAGATTGACAACCAAAACCCATTTGTACGTACCGAACAAGACCCCGCACGGTGTTGCCCCCACGTTCCTCTCCAATCTCCTCCTTGCCTGCTCTCCAGCCATGGTGGCCTTCTTCTCAAATGTACCATCCTTCTTTATGCTGTAGGATCTGCTCACATGCTGGTGTCCCAACCTGGAAAACGTCTTACCCTTCCCAGAGTAACTCCTATGCATACTTCAGATCCCAACTAAATGCCACATCTTCCCTGGACTCCATGACTAGATCAGGTCCTCTTATACACTTCTTTGCAGTACTTACAAGAGTTGGAAGTCATTTATTTATGCCTGTCTGCCCCAGGAGAGTGAGGGTAGGGACCCTGTCACCACCATGTTCCTTGCTCCTGTCACACACACAGTAGCTGGCACACAGTAGTCAAATAGTATACAGTTGTGGTGCTGCTGAAGGGAATAATTGATGGCACCGAGTTTCAGAGGAAACAGCACATGGGATGTTCTAATCTCTAGAACTCCTCCTCAGCACCAAGAAGCAAAGAAGTATGAATAAGATAAATTAACAAGAGCTACCTGGAAGTGGGTAGCAGGCCCAAGGAGGCAGAACCCCTTCCTGAGCATGAAAGTTTACGTGCTTTTGGGAAGGGGGCAGAGGAGCTTGAGGAAACAGGCTAAGTCTGTGACGAATGGAGAGAGACCTGAGGAACACATAGCAGGACACTGCTAAGTGTGTAAGGACAAAAGTCCACAAGGCTGTATGATCTTCAGAAGACTTTTAGCAGCACAAATACAGGGAAAAGAGAACACACATAGTTTTGTTGGTCTAAGGATAGAGGTTTGCTGGGTAGAAATGAGAGGACAACCAAGTAAGGAAATAGCTGAAAGGACCTACTCTGAAGTGCCAGCTGCATAGGGAAGGAAGTGAAACTAGGAGGAAACTGACAATATGAGGGAAAAAGGAGAAGGTCAAAGAACTGGAGTTTCTGGATGGGGTTGAAGACCAGGAACTGTGGAACAAAGGGAGGGAGACCAGGTGTCATCAAAAGGCGTGACGTGCATTACTTTATCAATCTATAATTTAAAAAAATAAAGACAACGTAATTTTTAAGATATCATAAACTCTCACTATTCACTTTTATCAGCCTCTTAGAAGAAAAAAAATCTCAAAAATAGAAAAAGGTCAAGTTACCTTTCCTGGGTAACAAGTAAAGCAAAGGGCTGAAGAAAAGACATCCCTTTCCAGCTCCTTTTCCATAACAAACATGTTTTTCCAGCAGTTCCAGGTAAATCATAAGTTAAGAAAGCTCTAAAGATGAGCCAAGAGAGAATCCTACACACCTTTAGGCACTGAAAATTCCAAGAAAGTCTACAATTATTGAAGCAGTCAATCTGGTGAAACAATGTCCATAGTTCTTCTAACCCTAGGTGATTAACCAGATTGCAGATGAGTTGCCTAAACTTCATGCTATCTAGATTAATCACAGAATAGTAAAATCTACTTTGTTTTAAAAAGAACAAGAAAGACAACACAAAATTCTACTCTGGGCAGCATATTGAGCCTTTCAATTTAAAAGCAAACTTTACTGGGAAGAAAGTTCATATATACCTTTGATCGCTTTGATGTGTTAGTATTGTTTCATTAAAAACTACCATTAAAAAGGTGATACTTTTCAAAACAGAAGGTCACCATCAGCCCCTTTTCAATACAGTCACTGTATATGAAAAGTGTAGGGGACATCTGTTTTGTCTGCTCAGCATTCCTTCTTCTTGGTAAAAGATCCCCCTTCTCCCTCCCCCTGTGATGGGTTCAGACAATCCTGACACCAGCAATAATGCAATTCAGACCCTAACCACCTAGAGGTAGGCCAGACTTCACAGATTAAGGGCACTCCTATAAGAGCCTTCAGACTCCAACCAGAAGCTCAGGGGATCCTCTGTGTCCCCCACACTTCTGACCAACTGGCTAAAACTGCAGGGGTTCCCCCCACCCCGAGTGTCAGTAATTCGCCAGAATGACCCACAGAAGTCAGGAAAGTGCTATACTGACAATTATAGTTTTACCATAGCAGAAAAAGGATACAAATCAGAAGAAGCCAAAACAAGAGACACCTAAGACGTGGTCTGGGAGGGTGTCCTGGAGGCAGGACGCGGCACCATCCCAGCACAGCCATGTATATTATCAACTTTGGAAGCTCTGAGCTTCGTGTGGCCAGAGTTTTCATCAGGTTTCATTTCATAGGCATAACTGATGGCATCCCAGGGCCACAAGTGGGGGCAGCTGACAGCCCTAGGCTGCCCCATTGATGACCAATCTTCAGGGGCTGCAGTCCTGAAGGGGTGCTCTTTTCCCCAGGGAACTTCAAAAAGTTTATATGAATCACTGTTCATCTTCATACCATCTCTAAGTCCTTGAAGAGTAAATCATATTATTCTCATTGTAAGCTGAAGTACAAAGAGTAGGAGAAGTGTCAACATCCATAGATAACTGAGATGCTCTCAGGCCTCATCTATTAACTCTTCTTCTTTTTTTTTAACTTTATTTTTAAAGTTTTAGATTACAGAAAAGTTACATTGAAAATATAGGGGACTCCCATATACCACACCCCTCTCACATTTTCTCCTATCAATAATATCTTACATGAGTGTGGTACATTTGTTAACAATTTATGATCACATATTGAAGCATTGCTACTAACCATGATCTACAGTTTACATTACAGTTTACACTTTGCACTGTACAATTTATAGGTTTTGACAAAATGTATGAATGGCCTGTATCCTTCATTGTAAAATCATGCAGAACATCCCAATGCCCTCAAAATGCCCTATGTTCCACCTATTTTTCCCTCCTCCTCCCCCTCAGAACCTCTGATGATCACTATCTTTATATCAATGTCTATTAACTTTTCAACAAATAACTGCACCAGGCACCATTCTAGCTCCTGGGGATAAAACAAGGAACAACAAAGACAAAAATCACTGCCCTCATGGAGCCTACCGCTAGTAACCCCTCTACCAAGTTCTTTTCCTCCTCAATTTCCCCACTCATTTAAAGAATATTTAAGAAAACTGTAATGACTATACTTGGTGTCTAAAAATAAGCAGTACTGCCTATAATAACTTTAGCATTTACTGACTTTGCTTAATACTAATTGCTTATAGTAAGTGAAGGAGGAAGGAGAAACAAAGGAGTGGAAACTAGTATTCATTGAAACCTGCAACATTCCAGGAATGGTGCTTCCCCCCTCCCCCCCAATTTCTCAAATTTTCTCTCATTCCTAGCTACACCTTTATTTATATGTAAATAACCAAAATATAATACTCCAATCTCTGCATGAATAAAGCAGTTGAGTTGTAAATAATTTCAGAAACTGAAAGCTTACCTTTTTTTTTTTTTCAGGTTCTGGGGCCAGGGATTGAACCCCAATCTCGTATGTGGGAAGCCGGCGCTCAACCACTGAGCCAAATTGGCTCCCCTGAGTTGGTTTTTTCATTTGTTTGCTCGTTGTTTTTTTTCTTTGTTTGTTTTTGTTTTTGTTTTTAGGAGGCAATGGGGACCCAACCCAGGACCTCCCAGGTAGGAAGCGGGCATTCAATCACTTGAGCCACATCCACTCCCCACTAACTTTTAAAACCTACTATCTTAAGTTTAGAGGAGAAATGAATTTATTTTTATAAAACATCAATCTACAACAAACAGATTCATATTATAGAAGCAGCACAGGAATGGTGTGTGTATAGGTTTATACAATGGCTTACAATACAAGACATTGCCCATGTCCTTCACTAGCATTTCATTAGAATAACACTGCTCAGGAAGTTTGCCTTAGAGAAGCCATTAGCCCTGCAACACAAACACACACAAAATGAATGTATCCAATGGCATCTTGCTTCATTGTTTTCACCAGAAAAGTCAAGTGTCCTCCTTAACTCAGTTTTGATTAAAGCTTGGCACAAATACCAACTGATTTTGTCCATTTCCACAAACTGTATCCACATCTTGCAAATGCATACCTCCAGTCACCAGAAGGACTTGCAGACAAAACATACCACTGATTACCACTGCTTTGCTCACCAAAGCAACAGAGGATCAAAAACACTGTCCTGTGTATTAAGGAGAGGACATTTAATTTTAACCATCAAGGATAAAGCTCTGACCACCTGCTATGATCTTGTTATTTTCACATTCAAATCCAGCTGAATCCAAAACTCTGTCACATCCCTCATTTCAACTCCCGGCTCTATCACTTAATGAGGATGGAAATGCACTCAGCACCACTCCCACCTGGCCTTGGTTGAGCCCTGAACTGCGCAATGGCTTTCAGTGACCAGCTTATAACTGAGCTGTGGCAGTCCTCCTCACTGGGCAGCACAAACTCGCGTGGCAGAACTGAAGCCAAAAAGATTTCACCAACATCCCCTCTACGAAAAAAGGTAATAAGGTAAACTATCATTAATTCTACTAGAAAGAGATTAAAAGGGGGAATTAATTTACTTGAAATTCTCTCCATTAGAGGGCTAAAAACTTTAGCAATAAACTATAATGATTTCTACCATCATCTATTAACAGGTAAGGTCTTAGCGTTCCTGAAGTGAACTTCCATGGGTGGCTTAAAATCGCCAAACTGGCCAATATGGAACTGTTTGGACAGACTGCCCACTGTCTCCCTAATCACACTTCTGTTGAGTCTTGTGTTTCCAGGACAAGCCCACACCACAAGTGAACGGCCTCTTCAAATTTCTCTAGCCTTCTCTATCACTTTAATCCTGTTTTTCATGCACAGGCACTTTAGGGAAACCACTACAAAGTAAAGGATAATAGGACTGCTTTGAGAGATGAATGCTATTCAGTTGATGAGGCTTATTTATGAGCTACCTATGCAACTCACTCTTCAATGAGAGGGATTCAAATTTGTACCCCAGCTAATTTACACATTAATAAACATCAGGGAATCTCCAGGTTACTTTAAAACAGAAATTAAAACCTGAATGTCTACAAAACGTGTCCAAGAAATTGGCGGTACAGCCCTGAGCCTAGGAGTTTTAGGCCCTATAGTCAGATCTGCTTAGTCACCTGCTGGCTCAGTAAGTTGCTTAACTTCTGGCGCCTCAGTTTCCAAGGAACATTCATCTGTAAAACGTGCCTGCTTTCTAGAGTTTTTGTGAAGGTTAAGTGAGTTTATGCACATAAAATGCTGCAAACCAATAGGTACACAGAAAAGACTCAATAAATGTTAGCTATCACTATTACAGGAACATGAAGTTCCTGACTTTCCATATCATACTACTAAATAGGTTGAATTAAAATCACATTCTTCCTAAAAATAAAAATAATTCACTAGGTCACTGGTTAAGTCATCACAAAAAGAAAGGGGGCAGGGAGACTTGTACTCTCATACATTATGATAGACATGCAAATTGCTACAACTTTTCTGAACAAAAATTGAAAATATGTATCAAAAACCTTAAAACCAGCATATCCTTTGATCCTGCAATTCCACATTTTAAAATGTATCCTAAGGGGAAAAAAGCTCACAGGTATATACAGAGATGGAGGCAGAAGGACTTAAGGGTTATTGATAACAGTGAAAAAAAATGAAACTAATGTCTAATAAATTGGTTAAATTATCATCGGTCCATAAAATGGATTATTATTCACTTACTAAAACTATAATAACTGACAATACAGTCATGGAAACACCTTCATGATAAACAAAATAAGCAGGTTTTAAAACCATGTATATAACAGGACCTCATTTTTGTTACCAAAAAATATGTATGATTTTCCGCATGCACACAAAAAAAGGTTTGGAGGGTTATGTACTCAGATGGTGAGCTTATGGGTATTTTACGTTTTCTACTTTTTACTTTTCTGTATTCCAATTTTCTACCATAGGTGTGAATTTTTTAAAAAATTAGGGATACTAGGTGACTACCAGATTGGTTCTAAAATAATACAATTAAGCTGAACGTGATCACAAGGTTCAACATTTTTTTAAAAACTCCTTTATGTTTACATAATATTTAACAATTTATTAAATACTTTTAAATGTTATCAAATTTTTAAATTATCCACAGTTCATACCAAGAAACTAGAAAAGACTTTTTTTAAGCAATGGATTACTACTTACTACCATAAAGGAAAGGAATACAAAAATTAGATGAACTGGTTAACTTTGGAGTTTTATTTTTATATACCCCAATTCTTTATTATCATCATAACCACCACTATTAAGCAACTGTGTCTCAAGAACTTATGCAAGCACTTAAGGTATTTGAACTTTACTTTAAATCCACACTACTGTCCTGAATGGCTACTACCATTCCCATTTCCAGCTGAAAAAAACTAAGGCATTAAGGGGTCAGATGACTTGATCAAAGTGACAGACTATCTGTGGTCAAAACCAATATTCTCCACAGCTTGCGCTCTTACCACTCCACTATTCAGCACCCTCAACTGACTACGTACTAAGAATCTGTTACTTATCAGGCCCTGTGTTGGTCTCTGAAAAAAGGGAATGAAGGTCATATTTTATTAGCTTGAAAAGTGAAACTGAAAAACATGCCAATTTTCTGTATTTTCCAGAAAACAATTTTTATAGCACTATGTTGAACTATAGCATGATAATACAATTTACCACTACCCTGTGACTTAAATTCACATTTTGAGTCTCTAAGCAAACATTTTGCTAGAGGCCTTCCCTCCAGCTCATTGCTTGAACACGCCTATGCCCTGGGGAAGTTCTTTCCTTTCAGAGCCAACCAAACGTACAGAAATGACTGGGGTATGGTTCTTGTACCTCCTAATTCATAATATCAGTGACTACTATGTGATAAGATTAATTTCTCAAGTAAAGATTGGCTTTACTCTGATGTAGTTCACTCCTTTACTCCAAAAGAATTTAACTGAGTTCGTCCAGGCTCTCTTCTAGGCACTGAGGATAAAGTGGTGAACCAGCCGGTCTCTGCCCTTCCAAAACTTGTATTACAGAACAATACACACCTGAGGATTATGGTCAAAAGGTTTTCATTAGTTAGATATGGGCTATAGTTAATAGTAATATTTTGACGATGCTCTTTCATAGTTTGTAACAAATGTTTCACAACAATGCAAAGTGTTCCTGGTGGGGTGATGTATTGTGGAGCCCTGTATGATGATATGCATGGTTTGTTTTGAAGTTCACAACTTTTACTATAGACTTATTGTTTATGTATGTTCATGTATGAATGATACACTTCAATTTAAAAAAAAATTTTTTAAGGTTTTTATTAGCAGCCTAAGGTACAAAACTTATTCTCCACCAGCTATCCACTTCAGGAAGTGGTCCTAAAGAACTGAATATAATTTAGGAGGTGCTCAGTGAGGAGGGACCACAATGCCAATAGCTCTCCAACTTTGTGCAGGAAAAATTCCTGGAGAACTTGTTGAAAATACCGATTCCGGGGCCCCACTCCCAGGTATTCTGATCCAGAGGTCAGGTACAGAAACCTGTACTTTTAAAAAAAACACACACATACCTGAGTTAATGCTGATGTAAGTAATCTGAGGTCCAGACTTTGAGAAATCCAACTAGTAAATGATGGAGCCATTGAGAAGGGAATGATCATTCAGAAGAAAAAAGGCTTAAGAAAACTCTACAGTACTGGAAAATTTGAGCTGAGCTCAGTAATATAAACTCAACCCTCATGAAATTAACTCTCTATAATTCCCAAATCTAGCAAATTAGGAAGACAGGCATTTGGGGAAACGATGAACTTAGCAGATTTCTACTAATATTAGAGATAAGCATTAAGAAAAAGGAAATTGCTAGTGAACCACAAAAAAAAAGAAGAAAAAGAAAAATACTCAGTGACAAACATTTCATGAAACGAACATGCTACCACTCATTTTATGCCCTATTTCACAATCCACAGGGTTCCAAAGTACGCTAAAAATTTGTTCATTTCCTCTCTTACTCAGGCAGAATATTAATAGAGTCTTGTGAAGGTACCAAGTCCCTCAGCAATTTCTATTAGAAGTGTCCCCTCCTTATTTAGGGGGTTTGAAATAATATTAATGCCATCACCAAATTAGTATCCTTCATTTATCAACTTAGATTACTTGAAAGTTCCTGGGTTCTTTACAAACGCTCATGTAGAAAGACCTGTTCAATATTAAAAAAATAATAACAAAGATGTTATAAGCACCTATCAAAACAACCTTAATATTTCAAGCAAACTAGTAAAAAAAATTAAACATAGTATTTTGTTCTCAGAGATAGAATAACTTTGAGAGGCCTCTAAGCTTCCGCATGCTCAACTTTAAAGTCATCTAAAAATAAAGATAACCAAACAAACACATTTACCATATTTTAGGGGTTAAAGTAGCACCAAGCAAAACAGCTGACCTGTTGGGTCCTGGTCCCAGTTCTTGCAATCAGACCCTGTCCTCTACAAAACCCATAATGAGATCTCTAAGGCTGTTCCTTCTTGAGTTCAATGGGATAGTAAAACTGCCTCCCTGCTGACAAAATTGAGATTTTCCAGATGGCATCTGTTTGTTACCGTACGTGTTTTTATTATCTGTACTTTTATTGTACTTGCTTTTAAATTTGTACTTTTTGACCACAAAAATAGTAACAGTAGGATGCCCACAGACAAGCACAAAGAAACGCAGCTGGCCAGAAAGTCTGCATATTTTTAAATTTTCAGGTGGATGCTGTCTTCAGTATAGCACTGTTGATGGCAAAGTTCTACAGGAAACTTTCCTATTTAAGAGGCTATCAAAATTCCCCATCGCCTCAAACTCAATACAGAAGCCGCTAATTTATTTCTTCAAAAGCAAAGCCTTCTTCAGAGTCTGAATCACAACAAAAGATGCCCGGAGGATATACAAGGTACGAAGTGAAGGAAGGTGCAGCCCATTCCCCGCCGGTTTCCTTTTCCTGGAGATTTGATTACAGTTCCTCGCCCTGGCAAGAAGAGACCGCAATTGTGCCTTGGGTTCGCACCACAAAACCCTGTCTGTGCGTAAAGAAGGGAAGGCGAAGCAGCGCGCGAAGCGGGAGCGCTCGCACTGCTCAGGCAGCGGCTTTCTGTTAAATGCCATCAGTCAGCCCCAGCACGACGGCGCGGGGCCAAACGGCATTGACTGCCCTTCACTGACAGAGCTTCTGCAGGCGCACGCGGCAGGGGCAAGGGGATGCGCCGCGGGCGCGCGGCCCGAGAAGCCGGGCAGGGGCGGCGGCGCGATGCCGCTCCCGCGTCCCCGGGAGGCCGGCGGGCAGGCGAGGCTTGGCCGGCGCGCCCCACTCGGGCGGCCGAGGGCGGCGGGGTCAGCCCAGGAGGACCGGCCGCCCCCGGCGCCCCGCGGCCCTGCAGGGAGGGACCCGGCGGCCGGCCAGGCGGGGGGCGCCCTCCCGCGTGAAGCCCGTCCCGCGGCCGCCGCCCCCGCGGGCCCCGGCGCCGGCCTGCCGCCGGGAGGATGGGGAAGGACGAGGAGCAGCGCGGCCGGCGCCGCAGCTCCCCAGCGCGCGGCAGAGGGCGAAGGGCGGTCGGGGGGGACGCGCACCGACCGCGGGACGGGCGCCCCGGGCGGCCATCGCGCCGACCCCCGCGCCGACCCCCGCCTCCCGCGGTCCAGGCCGCCGCCGTGCAGCCAGCCCGCTCCTCACCTCATCTCCAGGCGGGTGCGCGCGGCCGCCGCGGGGACAAATCAGTGCCGCTCACACGCAGCGCGGAGCGACGCCGAAGCCGCAGCCCCGCACACCATCCCGCCCGCCCGCCGACCAGTCCGTCCCGGAGCCCGCTCGGGATTCTCCCTTGCGAGCCGCCGTACTACGGAGCAACCAAGCTGCACTCCCTCCTCCCTCGCTCCTCCGCTCTCCTCTGCCTCCTTCGATCCCTCGCTCCCTCCCTCGCTCCCGCCTCATCTCCCTCGGCCTCCTCCCCCGCCTCCGTCTATCCCTTAGTCTCCTCCCACATGTGGGCGGGGACAGATAGGCCACCAATCGGAAGAAGGGGCCCGCACCGCCTCACCGCCCCCTACCGCTAGCCCCGCCCACCGCGGGGACGAAAGGAGGGGGAGCCGAGAAAATGGAAGGGGACGGAGCGACAGCCAAATAAGCCAATCAGCATGCTCAAGCGGGGCGGGCGTAGGCCTCTCCTTCGCCCCGCCCTCTCCACGAAGGCGTAACTGCCTTCTGGTCCGGGGTTTGGCTGTCTGAATTGGAGATTTTGTTCCACGATTTCCGTGCATCTGTCCGTTGCCGTTCGAGACAGTAGATAGGGTGCATTCGACTAGCTTAGTTACAGAAGGTCTGAAAACGGAGAAAATTGTGGAGACGAAAGGGAGGCGGGGCACAATTTGAGGAAACCGGTAGGGGATACGGTTGGAATGAGGAAGGGTGTGGTCTTTCGACTGGAATTTGCATAAAATGGAACCCGTCGAGGCGACAACAACTTGCGGCGTTTATTGGCAGCGTTCGCTTCACTCCCGAGCGGAGCACGCCGGGAGTTGTAGTTCCCAGTTCGGTTGCCAGGGCGTTCTCGACAGCCTCTGGGAGTCCGGCCCAGCCCTGCAGGAGTGACGGGCGGGGTGACCAATGGGAGCAGGGCATTGGGCCGACAGGGCGGGCTCTCTGCGGAAGGGCTGGAAGGTGGCGGAGGCAAAGGCGCAGGCGGTTGGGGCGGCCCGGAGGCAGGTGAGTCCGGGGAAGCGCGTTGTGTTGTCTTGGAAGTGGGGGTTTGATGAAAGGTCGAGAAACACCACGAAACCGTTAACCCTGGGGAGGACGGTGGTTTGCGTCGCACCCCAGCTTCAGACCCGCTCGCCTCCAGGCCTAGCTGTGAGCTGAGGCCGCAGAGGGGCGGACGATTTCCTGGCCTTTTACAGGTTACTGTTGTAGGTTTTATCTCGTTTTGCATCTCCCTCCCGGTTTCTGGACGCCAAGGCCTGGAAGTTGCACTTAACTCCCAGGTTGGGTGTTTCTCCTTTGCTTCTCGTTTTTCCTTTTTTTTTTTTTTTCTCCCCACCCTTACTGCTTCTCTCCCTCCCCGTTCTCTCTTATTCGGTAAGCAGTTACCAAAGAGTAGTTGCATTTATGTGGTTAAAAGGCCCGATTTGCCCTCTTCTTTAAGCTAAACAGCGGAATTCTCAGGAGCAAGGCCTAAGAATCGCCTCAGGAGCTTGTTAAAGTGCAGATGCCAGGACCCGAAAATCTGCATTTCTAACAAACTCCCAGGGGCCGCTGGTCCACATCATAAGCAGCAAGATTCTACATCAGTTCTGTCCAATACAAATATAATGTAAGCCACTTAGGTAATTTTTAATTTTTAGTGGCCACATTTTAAAAAACGTGTGAAGAGACACATGAACTCAATTTTAATAATACATTTAATTTAACCCGGTCTGTCTGAGATATCATTTTAACACATAGGCAGTATTAAAAATTATTGATACATTTCACATTATTTTATCTTCATACTAAGTCTTCAAAATCTGATGTGTATTTTGCACTTACAGCCCGTCTCAATTCCAACTGGACACATTTCAGGTGTTGAGTAGCCACAGGTAGCTACTGACTGCTGTTATTGGATAGCACAGATGCAGATGATATAATAGCCCATTGTTGAAAAGTCAGGTTACAGTGACCAAACCCTTTGCTGATGAGATGGGCTTCAGAACTACTTGAGAGATTCTCTGCCCAATATACAGAAATAATAGTGAAAGTAGCTAACATTTATTGAATGCTTATTTTGTGCCAAGTGTGCTGAGTGCTTTGCATGTATTATTTAATCCTCCCAGCAACCCACTGAGGTAACTACTGTGATTATTCCTTTTTAGAGATATAGAAGCTAAGGCCCACAAAGATTAAAAGTAAGTAGTCCAAGGTCAAACAGCTAGTTAGTAATGGAGCCAGGATTCAAACTCCAATCATTTGATGTCTTATATGCCAACCACTGCAGTGTATAATTATTACCTTTTACCACTAATTTCACTTCATTGAGTTCATTCATTTCACTTCATTGTTCCAGCTTATGGGAGGGATTGAACTGTTCAGATACAAAATCAAGCTGTCAGGTGCAATGAAATATTTTGGTAGTTTCACAGCACTCTAAGCTGTGCATTTAAAATCAGACTTCTGGATTGACAAGCAAGTTGAGAATCTCAACGAGTAGCTTAGGCCTCTGGTCCAGGAATGAGTCTTGGTTAATTTGTGTACCTCCCTGAAGAAGGAGGATGGGCTAAAATGCTTATTATAGAATCACAGCGATTTTGTTTTTGAACTCTTTTTTTTTTTTAATTGGTAAAAGTGAATTGGGAATGCAGATGTGGCTCAAGCAGTTGGGGGCCCACCTACCACATGGGAGGTCCTGGGTTGGATTCTTGGTGCCTCCTAAAGAAGACGAGCAGACATCTAGCACAAACAACGAGGGAGTGGGGAGAATAAATAAACAAATCTTTTTTTAAAAAAGTGAATGATTTCTTGGGAGCTGACATGGCTCGGTGGTTGAGTGCCGGCTTCCCACATGCAAGGTCTCGGGTTCAATCCCTGGCCCGGTACCTCAGAAAAGAATGATTTCTACCCCTTAACCTGTGAACTTCAGGTAGACTGTTTCAAAGACAACATAAGAAAAGTTGCTTTTGTTCTTTCTAGAACCAATGAACAGTACTGCTTTGAGCGAAGGAGGGTTTTGTAAGTAGAAAAGCAAGAATACACACATGTATCCACATATGATAAAATGTAGTATTTTGCAAAATAATTTTCTTCCATTTTTATACACTATAATAAATATGATACATCTTATGGAATTATTTTCTCTTGATTTTGCAGTTATTGGTAAATATTCCATCTAACTTACAATTCATAGTTTACATCTGAAGCAAGAATGGTTTCTTCAAGGTCCTATAGCAAATTGGAAAATTAAATAAGCATATACAATCTGCTGTAATGTTAGTAGGTAGAGGGAGAGACGGGGAGGATCCCTCAATTGCTTATCACCCTCATCTGGTGACCACCACCTTCTACCTACAGTGTCACACAATGAAACAAAAAGAGAAGCCTGTCATTCATAACACCATTGGAGCCATTGTTCCCCAATAGTACCTTATGGGAAAATATACTAATTGAGAAATATAAAAGAAAGTTAAGTTTCTGTTGTTCTAGATCATAATATATTAAATAGCTCTACACTGAATAGTAACCTGATCAGATATTCACAATCTGTAGAATAAGGACCACCACCTCCCCTCCAACCTACCCAACATGGACCCCATCCCCAGGAGTGTGCTTCAGGTAAGGAATCCTACGTTCTAAGTGAAAATGTTTATAATTCAGGAATTCTCTTGTGATTTTTTTGGTGAGAGAGGCAAAATTGACATCTTGTCTAAGCAAATGACTGTTTTCTGCCTAAAGCCTGCATCAAAAATAAAATTTTCCCTTTTCTGCTTTTTAACCCATTAACCCATCTTTCTATCTCAGGTTGCGTAAAATGTAGCAATTATGCTGCATATGTATCCAATCAAGTATGTCTCGATAACATTCATAGAAACTTAGATTGTCATAATTAGAACGTCATGGTCATCTGGTCACCCACTCCCACTCAGCAGATGCTTGAGACCCTTTAGGAAGTCCACAAGTGCATATCCAGACTCTGTTTAAATCCTTCCTGTGATAGGACCATGCCAGAATTTAGCTAGGTACGAGCTACTGACAATATCTCCTGTACCATCCTGTAACAGACACAGGAGAACACTAAAGTTGTAGGCAGCAAAACAGTGTCACCTGGCCAGTGCTTATGCAAAGCCTTCTTAAAGTATTCAGATTTCTAGAGACTCTTGCCTACACAAGGCAGAGATGTCCTCCGACTGTCATGACGGTGCATTTCCCTCTCTCTTTGACTTAAGAAACAAAGCTGGCATATCTGGTTAGGATGACCATCCTCTGCCACCTGCAAAGTATGGTACTTGAATCAAACCTCCTGCTAGATCTTTTGATTATGCTGACCATATTTTTTAACCAAATATTTGGACACATGTTTAAAAGATTTCTTTTTCTGGTTTATGGATATATATTTTTAAAAAACAGATGAATAAGAACTTTGTTAAAACTCAATATTAAATCACCTCTTTCCAAGTGATCAAAATATAAGTGAAGAAATCCAACAAGTATTGTCATGCTGTGCCCCAATCCTGAGACAGGATGGAGAATAGGGCATTGAAAATGCAGACAGCCGGAGAACTTGGCCTGGTGACTGGTCTAAGCAGATGGGACATGTGATGGTTAGGCTAATGTGTCAACTCGGCCAGGTAATTGTGTCCAGGTGTTTGTTCCAGCAAGCACTGGGCTAATTGTAATGCAAGAGCATTTATGGACTTCAATCACCAGTGAGTTTACTGCGTGGATGGCTGATTACATCTGCATCAATCAGGGAGATTACATCATCAATGGGTGACGCTTTTATCCAATCAGTTGAATGCCTTAAAAGGGGAAGTGATTTCAACATTCAGAGAGAATTTCCCA
>JAQZBX010060009.1:0-17399 GCA_029593785.1 Cabassous unicinctus
AAAGACTTGTGGAAAGTCTTACTGTCTGATGGCTTGGACCCCTGCTTCCTGCATGCTAAACCAACAAAGTTTTTGAGAGAGCTGTATGAACAAAACCACTGTCAGCTTGGACAAAAGAGGACATGGAAAGGAGAGATTGAAGGAGAATCAGCTTTAAGAAGAAAACCGTGGAAGCAGAAATCTGGACTTAAGACATCTCTTGGGCCAAGAAAGGAGCCCCACCCATGTGTACAGAGAGGGTGAGTTTTCCCCAGCAGTTGAAGAGGGTGGATGTCCCCACCCAATGTTCTGGGAGAGTTTTGCCACCCCAGGGTGCAGGGTGGGTGGAACACATTCCTCAAAGATTTGGGCGGTTAAGGTCAACACCCCATAGGTCTGAGAGGGGTGTACCTGTCCCCCATGGATTAGAGAAGGCCAGGTGGTCAACCCATTGCTCTGAGAGGGTTGAACCTGTATGCCAGAAGTTTAGGGAAGGCCAGGTGGTCAACTCATTGCTCTGAGAGGGTTGAACCTGTATGCCAAAGGTTAGGGGGAATGTTGTCTTCACCTCACTGTACTAGGGGGGCTAAGACTCTAACCCAAAGATTGGGTAAGGTGTGGCAATCACCCCAGCACCCTTGGAGGGTGAGGTCTGGAGCTTGGTCAACACCCAGATGCTTGGTGAGGGTGGAACCAAGAAAATGGCCATTGTGCAAGCCTGTGGAAAGGGTGGGTTCCCATGTGCCCCAAGGAGACGAAACCATCTTCTTAAGAATGACTCTCAGACTTTGAAATCAAATGGAGGATGCCCTGCAGGTTTACTGAACTGTAGAGGATCCATGACTCATGTTTAACATCCCAATTTCTTCTTATGATATTGAAAATATTTATCCTTTGTCTTTCCATTTGTGTATTGGAAGCAGTTAAATGCTTTTGTAAGTTTCAGAGGTCTACAGCAGACGGGATTTTGCCTGAAGACAAACTGTATTTCTTTAAAATGATTATGATATGATTTTGTAGTTGAATTGTTACTGATTTAAGATTTTTTTTGAATATTGTAATGTATTTTTGGAATTCAGAGGGTGGAGTGTAACCGTTGGCCAATTTGATGTAATTATGAATTCCAAAAATATAATTGGATCATGCTTGTAAACTGATCTGTTAATTTGGGCATGATTAGGTTATGATTAGGGCATTGAGCCCCACTCCTTGGTGGGTGGGGTATCGAATATAAAAGGCAAGGCAGAGAAGAGAGTAGCAGCAGTCTTTGAGAAGCAGCTTTGATGTTGGAAAGAAGGCCCCAGGAGAAGAGAAGCGAGCCATTCACCTGATCGCCTACAGCTGACCTTGTGGAGGAAACAGGAGCTAAGCCCGGAGAGAAATGCAGCCCGGGAAGAGAGGAACCCAAGAAGCCTGAACCCTGGGCAAATGTTGGCAGCTGTCTTGCTCCAACACGTGACAATGGACTTTGGTGAGGAAGAAACTTATGCTTTATGGCCTGGTAACTGTGGACTTCTACCCTAAATAAATACCCTTTATAAAGACCAACCCATTTTTGGTATTTCACATTAGCACCCCTTTGGCTGACTAATACAATTACTATAGGAGATATTTAAAAATATTAAACTAAATAGTTAACCATAAAAAAATTAGTGATAAAAATATAAAAATCTGAATTGTAAAAAGGAATATTGGGTCCCAGTTATAGAGGCAAGGGCAAACCCCTCAAGGTTGTTAAGCAGGAAAGAGGTCCCAATTGAGGCTTTAAATCTCTCCCCTTCTGGAAGCAGAACAGAGACCATAACTGGTGAACTAGATGACACAGATAATTGTAGGGATGGAGAGAGAAAAGGACAGATAATTTGCTTTATTAACTTTTTTAAAAATATTTTTTTATTACAGAAGTTGTGAACTTACAAAACAATCAGGCACATCTGTAGAATTCCTGTACAACAACCCTTCACCGACACATCACACTGTGGTGGAACATTTCCATAGCCCCTTATTATTAATACAGTACATCTTTGGCATTGATGCAAATATTACAGTATTGCTGTTAACTATAGTCCATAGGTTACATTAATTGTATTTTTCCCATGCTTCCCCATATTCCCACCACCTTGCAATAGTGATGTATATCTGTTCTAGTTCACAGAAGGACATTATTGAATTTGTACTATTACCACAATTCTCATCCACTTCTGGGTTCACTGTATTGTTCAGTCCCTAGATTATTCTCTAGCTTTCTTTCAATTGACATTTACATCCCTGCACTACACTTTTCAGCCACAATCCCATTTATAAACCAGATGCTACTCACTATAATGTGTTACCATCAACTCTATCCATTTCCACATTTTTACAGTCAAGTTAATTAAAACTTCTATGTACAGTAAGCATCAGTACCTGGTAGTTGTAAGCTTCTACTGCAAATAAATACCCTTTATAAAAGCCAACAGATTTCTGGTACTTTTCATAAGTGCCCCTTTGGCTGACTAATACAGAATTTGGTACCGGGAAGCAATTACCAAAATGCTAGAATGGTTTTATAAATGGATAAGGGGTATTTTTTGGAGGAATTGTGAAATGCTTGATGGAAAATTCCTAGGTTGCTTTGAAGAGACTGTTGATAGGAATATGGACACTAAAGAGACTTTTTATGAGGCCTTGGAAGTAAATGATAAAACTATTATTGGAAATTGGAGGAAAGGCAATCCATGTTTAAAAGTTGCAGAGAACTTAGCAAGGTTAACTCCTGATGTTTTATGGAAGACAGAATTTGAAAATGGTGAGCCTGGGCATTTAGCTGAAGAACTTTCCAAAGTAAACTTGGAGAATGTGGCTGGGCTTCTCCTTTCAGCTTATAGTAAAATGCTAGACAAGAGAGAGAAGCTGAGAACTGAACTGTTGGGCACAAAGAAAACAGAAAATAATTCCAGAAATTCCAAGCCTCTGGAAATCAAGTCCCCAGATGATAGTGTCCCATTTGAGAACTTAACTAAATTTGGAACTTGATAAATGCATTTTCTATCCTGATTTACTAGGAAAGACTTGTGGAAAGTCTTACTGTCCAATGGTTTGGACCCCTCCTTTTGCATGCTAAACCAAAAAGCTTTTTGAGAGAGCTGTATGAACAAAACCACTGTCATTCTGGACTGAAAGGGACATCGAGGGGAGAGATGGAAGGGGAAATGACTTCAAGAGGAAAACCACGGAAGCTGACACCAGGAATTAAGACACCTTGGGCCAAGAGAGGAACCCAACCCATGTGTACAGATAGGATGAGTTTGCTTGGGCAGTTGAAGAGGGCGGATGTTCCCACCTAGTGTTCAGGGAAAGTTTTTTTCACCCCAGGGTGCATTGAGGGTGGAGCACATTCCCCAAGGATTAGGGAGGGTAAGGTCAACACCCCATAGGTCTGAGAGGGTTGGGCCTGTCCCCCATGGATTAGGGAAGGCCAGGTCACCAACTTGTTGCTCTGAGAGGGCAACAAGTTGCCCTCAAGTTGCCTCTGAGAGGGCAACCTTTGTATGCCAAAGGTTAGGGAGGATGTTGTCTTCACTTTACTGTACTAAGGGGTTAAGACTTTACCCCAGAGGTCAGGGAATGTGTGGCCATCACCCCAAGGTAGTTGGAGGGTGAGGTCTGAACCTCAGTTGCCACCCAGGTGCTTGATGAGGGTGGAGCCAAGAAAATGGCCATTGGGCAAGCCTGTGGAAAGGGTGGGTCCTTATGAGGCCCCAGGGAGAAGAAACCATCATTTTGAGAATGACTCTCAGACTTTGAAATCTAATGAAGTATGCCCTGCAGATTTATGAAACTGTAGGGGACCCCTGACTCATGTTTTCCTCCTGATTTCTCCTTATAGTAATGCAAATGTTTATCCTTTGTCTGTCCATTTCTATGTTGGAAGCAGATAAATGGTTTTGTAAGTTTCAGAGGTCTACAGCCAGACAGGACTTAGCCCCAAGACAAATTATTTCTTTAACCTGATTGTGATATGATTTTGTCCTTAGCATTGCTACTGAAATAAGGTTTTTTGAATATTGAAATGTCTTTTTGGAATTCAGAGGGTGGAGTGTAGCAGTTTGGCATTGTTTATGAATTCCAAAAATAGATATTGAATTATGTTTGTAAACTGGTCTATTCCTCTGGGTGTGTTCCCCTTTGTATTAAATTCAGAGGTTTCACTTTTACTTGATTAAATTATGATTAAGGCTTTGATTGGCCAAGGCAGTAGGATGTTGAGTCCCCACTCCCTTGGTGGGCTGGGACTCACAGAGAAAATGACATGGCAAAGGAGAGAGTTGGCATTTTTGATGCTGATGCCCTGGGAATTAAACACACAGAAGAACACAGAGGAATAGAGACATCTCCACAGACACGGCAGAGGCCCCGGGAAGAGAGAGAGCCTGATAGTCTACAGCTGACCTCATGGAGAGACCAGAGCAGCTGAGCCTGGAGAGAATGAGCCCCGGGAAAGAGATGACACTTATCCCAGCCTACAGCTGCTATCAGAAGAAGCTGGGACCACGGAGTCACAAGAGGAAGATGAAGGCTGAAACCTTGCAGACATCACCTGCCATCTCACTCAACACGTGGCCAATGACTTTGGGTGAGACAGTACCCTTATGGTACCTTGAGTTGGACTCTTTAGGGCCTGGTAGCTATAAGCTTCTACCCCAAATAAATACCCTTTATAAAAGCCCACAGATTTCTAGTACTTTGCATCAGCACCCCTCTGGGTGCCCTTCTCTCCTAATAACCTATACTCTAGGTTTTAATTCCAGGCATTTATTCTTCTTATTTAATTCATATTAGTGAGACCATGACATGTATATTTCCACATCTCTTGCCATCATTGGCATTGATGCAAGAATATTACAGCATTGCTATTAATCACAGTCCAAAGACTTTGTTCAATATTTTTCCATTCTTTTCTTCATCTGTTTTTCTGTATGTTCACTTTCAGAGGCAATTTCTTCAAGCTCACCAATCCTTTCTTCTGTGTTTTCAAATCTGCTCTTAAAGGCCTCCAGTGTATTTTTTATTTCATTTATTGTGCCTTTCATTCCCATAAGATCTGCTATTTTTCTATGTATTCTTTCAAATTCTTCTTTGTGCTCACCCAGTGTCTTCTGAATATCCTTAATCTCTTTGATTCAATTAGCCATCTAATTGAATTTATTAAGGAGATTTGTTTGAACATCTATGATTAGTTGTCTCAACTCCTTTATGTCATCTGGAAGTTTATCTTGTTCCTTTGACTGGGTCACATCTTCCTGTGTCTTGTTATGGATTGTAATTTTTTGTTGGAGTCTTGGAATCTGGCTTACCAGGTGTATTTATTCTGGGTGTAGTTTCTCTCTTTAGGTTAGGACTTTCCTGCCCTTTCTCCCTTGCTGGTTGTGTAGTAGTTGCCAAAGATGCAGTTGGTGCTGTAAGCTGTGGAAGCTGAAGCTGCCCTCATTGCCCCAGGAACTGATGAAGCTTCACCCACCTTTCTCCTCTGCCAGGAGTAGGGACAGAGCCTCACCTGTGTGTAATAATCCAAGTCATGCAGGCCAAGACTGTATTTGTCTGGAGAGACTCATGAAGCTTCATGCCCCTTCCTCCCCTGGCTGGGGCAGGGATGGAGCTGCAGGTGTGGGCAGCATTCTATGCTGTGTGGGTCCAGAATGACCACAGTTGCCCAGGTTGACTGACATAGCAGTCTGCCAGGGGTGAGGATGGACCCTCCGGAGTGCCCACCAATCTAATTGTATGGGCCGAATTTGCCTGCAGTTGCTTGGAGAAGCTGAGGGAGTACTGTCTCTTCTGCCCTTTAGGGGATGAGGATGGAACCACAGGTGCCCAGCAGTTCAGTTCATGCCTGCCATTGCCTGGAGAGGCTGAGGAAACACAGCTTCCTCCTATCCTATTGGGCTGTTGGAATGGAGCCCCAGGTATCCATCTATTCAGTCTGTGCAGGCCGAAAGTACCTGCAGTTAGTTACCCGTAGAGGCTGGTGCAGATCCCTCCAGCTTCTTCCGTGCCGGAGGTGGGGCTGGAACCTAGGCTAGGGCCACAATCTGATCTGGGCAGAAAAAAGCCGGTCCCTAAGGTCACTGTGATTTTCACTCAGCCCCGTTTCCCCTCATGCCAGGGGCGGAGTTAAAATGGTGGCTATCAGCCTCTTTCTGACTCGGACAGTTTCAAACTTTAGCTGTTCTTGAGATTATACTTTAGCCAGCCAAATTTACTAATCAGTAGCTGAAATCGGTAGCCAACTGTCTCTTCCTCCTCCGTTTTTGGGAAATGGAGCTTCCAACTCCAGCTGTGGAATAGCTCCCAAGGCGGCTTGTGCTTCCAGTTGAGGACGGGCACTGGCCTCAGGGGGTGGAGGGCTCTATTCACGAATCTTCTCTGCAGATGGGCAGTCTCCTCCTTCCATTCTTTCAAAGATGTTGCAGGATGCAACTGACTGTCCTGTAGCGTGAGCTGACTCCAGGAGTGCTTGGCTCTGCCGCCACCTTGCCTCCATCCCCTTTATTAGCCTTTCATAGGAAAGCCACACCCAAACGCCCTCTGATTGTAGAAAACTTGAAGATGCCCTCAGATGGTTTTACAAGGTAAAGCTTTTTGGAGAAAATATTTCCTAACATGTAAAATGACTTTTTAAATGACATTTTTTTCTTACTGAACTTTTAATATTTACTTTAAAATATCAGGACCTCCTTTCATCCTCCCATTGTGGAATTCATTTCCTGGTCTTAACCTGATTACATTTATCCTGTTTAGGAGTGTCCTCAGTGCCCTGCATTTTAACCCTTCCAGCCCTGCAAAGTGTGAGGTGCTGGCCACATTCCGCAGGGGAGGAAAGATGTGGTTTATCATCCTAGGCACCACAGGGGCAAGCCTGGGGGTCTACAGGAAACCACTAACTAAATAGGGCCTGAACTAATGTAGGCGTTCGCCTCAGCTTCGGCCCCGCTTCTCGTGCTGGTGGAGCAGCTGCCCCGAGCCAGTCCCCGGCTGGGTGCTATGGAAGGAATTGTGTCCCCCCAAAAAGATAGGCTCGAGTCCTAACCCCGGGTCTCGTGACTGCAATCCTATTTGGAAACAGGACCTTTGAAGGTGTTATTAGTTAAGATGAGGCCAACCTGGATTAGCGTGGCCCCCTGTCCAGTGTGACTGGAGGAGACGGCCACGTGGCAGAGGCAGAGCCTGTGTAAGGCCACAAGCCAAGGAACACCAGGGCCTGCCCAGCAGCCCCCGCCAGACCCTACAGCCTTCAGAGGGAGCGCAGCCCTGCAGACACCCCCATTCAGACTTCTACTCTCCAGGGCCGAGGCTCCAAATTCTGTTGTTTTAAGCCACCCGGCAGCCCCAGGAGATCCGGACACCAGGAGGCAAATAGAAGCCGTTAAGGCTTGGTGGGCCACGGGGTGGGGAAGCCTTAGTCCCCCAAACGACTGCTCCAAAGGAGAGGTGAAGTTCCAGAGCCGGTCAGAAAGCGCACCTGTCACCTGCAATGGCGGCCCCACACGCTGCCAGCCAGGAGGGAGCGTGAGCAGTACATGCCTGGGCCCAGCCTCAGTGACTGTGGGGTAATTGCTCAGATCGAGGCCTCGGGTGTTTGAAATCCCGCCAGTACTTCTAACCTGCAGCCAAAATTGAGAACCGGGGTACCCTGGGATGAGGGTGCTGCAGATGTTTGCCAGTGGCCATGCATCACTCATCACCTCCCTCCCAGGGGTCGGGGTCTACTCAGGGAGCAGTGGTGGGGAAGGCACGTGCTCCAGGGCTCCATGCCTCAGTTTCCTCATCTGTAAGATGGGGATCATGGTAGTGCTTGCTGGTGGTGAGTGTTAAAAAAGGGTCAGCTGTTATTACAAAGTGCTGGAGACAGAGATCTGCCTTCCCCACCATTAGAGACTTTCAGAGGAAAAAGGCATTGACAGTCACCCTTGGGCATCCCCTCTGCTGGCCTGGGCGGCGTTGCTTGGAGGCAGATCCTGGTGTGGACGGAGGCCAGAGGTCACCGACTCAGGTCGGGCCACCCCTGAGCGTTCTCAAGGACCGTCTGAGTTAAATCACCTGCTCTTCTTCACAGGTCTCACTTTTTTCCTGCTTTGTGTTTCAAGCACTTTCTGAGCCCTAACTTAGTTTTCTCTGCTTTCTGGTAAATCCCAGGATGAACGGTATAGATTGGCAACGATTTGATGTCATGTGTAATGTGGAAATTATCACAGCATATTTTCTCTACATTTAAAGCATACATTTTTGTGGAATATGTGAGTATACAAACATATGTCTATAAATGCCAGTTTATGGTCCCATCAGCAGAGTATGAGAGCACATTACATATCTAAATTTTAAAATTGTGTTTGTTTTGAAAATAAAAAACACATGGGTCAGAAATCGAAAACTGCAGAAGGAAAAAATAATAAAAATAAAGAAATAAAACTCTGTTCCTCTGTATCCCTCTACTGACTCCTTGCTCCAAAGGAAACTGATGTTAAACGTTAGTTGTGGGGGAGCAGGTGTAGCTCGGTGGTTGAGTGCCTGCTTCACATGTATGAGGTCCCTGTTCCAATCCTAGGTACCTCCTAAAAAAAAAAGTTAGGTGTGGATCCCTTCAGATCCCTGTTTGATACACGGTCATTAAACATGTGAAAACACATGCCCTTTCCAAAATTCCAGGAAGGGAAACATTCTATACCTTTGCTTTTCTGACTTTCACACATCTGTCCTTCCCACATTAGCACGTACAAATCTGCCTTCTTATGTAACTATCGAGCATTGCATCACGGCGGGACTGATGTAGCTGGTTTATTTAACTGCCCCCCCCTTGGATGCGGCAAATCTCACTTTAGTTGCAAAATCCTTCATTCATGCACATTCAGTGATGAACAAACAGGAGAGGTGCTGATACTTGAACATATGAATATATATGAAGCTCCTTGAAATTCAAGTTAAGATGAGCGCATTCAACAAGGAAAGCAACCCTCCTCAGTTTTCTGATGGTGTTTCACTTTTTAAAAGACGACTAGGCATACTTTCAAGGTCAAAGTAGTAGGATATACCTTGCAGAGAAAGAGGAAAGCCTTTTTTCACCGTATTAGGCCAATACCATCAGCAGTTCCACCTGATAGAGGGGGTTCGATGTCCTCCTCGGTGCACGCTAGGGCAGAACGTTTCGTGAAAGGGCTGGATAGGAAGCAGGAGAAAGCAGCGCCGGTCGGCAGGCAGGGCCAGGCACGGTAATTCACACCCGTGACACAGGCAGGCACACCACTCCCGGACCCCAGACACAGGACAGTGGAGGGCAGCTAGCACCTATTCACTGTTCACAGTGCCTGGGGCTGTTTAATGGTCTTAATTTAGTGCATAGAGAAAATCCTTGACCAGCAAATTCAAACTGTCACTGAATGTAAGTCATAAAGAATCTTAAGGAAATTCTTGAGATATATATATAGATAGATAGATAGATGGATTCCTATTTACCTAATTAAAGCAATGGTTACACAATTAACACTGCTGTCCTCATAAGAGTTTGTTTTACATAATGGAATGGTTTAAGAAAGCACTATGTAATTTTTATTTTATTTTACACTTCTGAAAGGGATGGAAGGAAAAGTGAGAAAGTGTGACTAATTTCCCAACGTGGGGGCCCAGCCAGGACAAAACCAAACTTCTCTAACCCAAGGCCCAGCCACAGTTTTTGGCAGTTTCAATGCCCAGGGAAGGCTGGCAGAGCCCATTACCTCCCAGTCCTACCAAAAGATTCCATCACAGGGCTCTAACTAAAGCGTATGTTTAAAGCTACAGAGGGGTTCAGCTCAACCTATAAAATTTAAAACCGTGCATTTCAGCAACAGATAATCTCAGAGAGCTCATCTCAGAAATGAAATTAGAGAACTCCGGCTCAGGTGTCTGAAAGTCAAGCTGGAGCCTTTGGCTCCACTCCCTTCCAGGCTCAGGCAGAAGCCTGCAGGTGGCTCCCAGACAGCGCCATGCATGGTCCGTCGTCATAGCGCCGGGGTGGCACTGCTGGAAGCACAAACCAGGCCATCCGAGCAGTTTCTGCCATGGAGGTATCAGCAGCAGTTCCAAACGCGGCTAATCAGGTAACCGCTAAAAGGCAAGATGCTGCTGATGGACCAGAACAATCATAAGGACCAAACAGATACGATACCATCCCTGCAGGGAAAATCAGGAGGCAGCTGTCCTGTGTCTTCCTGAACAAGCGCAAAGACTTGCAACCAAGGTGCTTGAGGCCAAATGAAAGAAGAAGAGGAGGGTGCCGGCCCTCGTGGCGGGTGTGCTCCAGCAGCCGCCGGTCCGGAGGAGAAAAGGTCGGCTCCACGCGCGAGCCACTCGGGGCTCTCGGTCAAATCCACAGCGCCACCGCCTTGGTGGTCAGCTGCTGGGCGCTGGGCGGGATGGCGCAGGTACCGGTTCTGCTGGACGGTGGAACCGTGGCCAGGGCGCGCCCCTCTTCATTGCTTCGGCCGCCCCGGTTTGCAGGAGCGCCGGCCACGAGGCCCCTGTCTCCCTGCTCCGCGCTGCCCAGTGCCCCCCCGTGGGCCGGGGCCATCTGTCACCGCGCGCGTGATGCCACGGTTGGCCAGGGCCAGCTGTCACCACGCTCGTGATGTCACCGTGGGCCAGGGCCGGCTGTCACCGTGCTCTTGATGCCATGGTGGGCCAGGGTCAGCTGCGGGCCCTGGAAGCCCCTAAATAAAAACTCACTTAACTTTTAATTTGCATCAGATTAAAAAACTTTTTTCAGCCATTATTCCTTTGAATATTTTCCTGTCCTCCCTGCCTTTTCTAGGACTTCAATTATATAGTGTGTTAGGCCACTTGATATTGTCTCATAGGTCACGGAGGCTCCATTTTATTTGTTTTCACAAAAAAACATGACATTTATCTCAATTTTTCCAAGTATTAGTGAATAATGTTTTAAAGATTTCTTCAAATAGGTCCTGCACATGTCTGAAGAGTTTTTGTTAAAGTTTTCTTTATATTTTATATCTATGCCTATGTACGTCTCTTGTGAATGGCAACACTGATACAACTGAATTTTATAAATGTTTTTTTCTAAATTTTAGAAAGCTATTAGTTTATATGGATCCATTTATGTAATGGGCTATCACATCAAATTGTCTCTATGATTCTAGTAGTTTCTTTTTTCAGTTGATATTCTTGGCTTTCCAGGGCTTTCAATCATATTGCCACTAATAATGGTAATTTTATGCTTTCCTTTGCAGGGTTATACCCACTACAAGGAACTGAAACTCATTCAGATTCACTTAAGTGGCAGATAAGGCGTTTGTAAAGATGCTCTGAGACAAGAAGGCAAACGCTGTTTGCAGTCCAAGGCCAGGGTGAGGACTTCCATTTACTTCGCCTGCTCTCCCGGTTCCCATGAACTCATTCATGGAGTAAGTGCAATCACATCTACGTCTCTCTCCCTAAGCAGGGAAGGGCTCGTCACTGGCTCATCACCAGGTGGGATGGACCAACTCCACTCAGCCATCCTAATTCAAGCACCTGTCTAATTAGCTAAGGTCCGACCAGAAGGGTTTGTTTTGCAAACAAACTATATGACCAGCACTATAAGACTTCCAGGCCAATCTCGTACATCCTTCTCTTTCTTATCCTAATGCATTGGCCAAAATTTCAACAACTTTGCATAATTATTTGGAGAGTATATATCCTCTTGCAGGATGATGTTTCCTATTGCTTTTGCAAATCCACTTCATACTTGATTACATTTTTTAAAGTCTGTATTTCCTCCATTTAATAAGAGTTAATATGTTAATAAACGTTTTTAAAAAATAAAGAATAGATGCCTTGACCAATATTCCTTATGAATATAGTTGCAAAAATCCTCAACAAAATACTAGCAAACTGAATCCAGAAACACATAAAAAGGATTTATTTTTTTGACATTGCCTAGTGGGATTTATCCCAAGAGTGCAAAGTTGGTTTAATATATAAAAAATCAATTAACGTAATATATCGTATTAATAGAATAAAGGGTAAATCTCACATGATCATCTCAATCAATGCAGGAAAAGTATTTGGTAAAATCCAATACTTTTTCATAATAAAAACACACTAAACAAACATGGGATACAAAAGAATTTTTGCAACCTGATAAAAATGTTTACAAAAAACCCACAGCTAAGATCATACTTAATGTGAAAGACTAAGTTTTCCCGTGAGATCAGGAACAAGACAAAGATGTCTGCTCTCATCACTTGTATTCACCACGGTACTGGAGGTTCCAGTTAGGCAATAGGCAAGGGAAAGAAAAAAAAGGCATCTGGATTGGAAAGGAAGAAGTAAAACTACTTCTGTTTGCTGATGAAATGACTTATATTTGGAAATCCTAAGGAATCTAAAAAAACAAAAAACAAAACACCACCAAAAACTATTAGAGGTAATAAATGAGTTCTGCAAGATTTCTGGATATGAAATCAATATACAAACATCAATTATACTCTATACACTAGCAATGAAGAATCCAAAAACAAAATTTTTAAAAATTCCATTTACGATAGCATCAAAAAATACTTAGAAATAAATTTAACAAGAGAAGTGCAAGATGTGTACACTAAAAACTAGAAAACTTTGTTGAAAGAAGCTGAAGATCTAAATAAGTGGAAAGGTATCACATGTTCATAGATTAGAAGCCTTGACATTGTTAAGATGACAATACTCCCAAAATTGATCTACAGATTCGACATAATTCCTATCAAAATCCCAGCTAGCCTTTTTTTTTTTTTACGGAAATTGATGAGATGACCCTAAAATTGATATGGAAATGCAAGGGACCAAGAATAGCCAAGACAGTCTTTAAAAAGAAGAAAAAAGTTAGACTTCAAAGCTTACAACAAAGCTACAGTAATAAAGATAGTGTGGTACTGGTGTAAGAATAAACATATAGATGCATGGACTAGAATTGAGAGTCTAAAAATATATCCACACATTTATGGTCAATTGATTTTCATCAAGATTGCCAAGACAATTCAACAGGGGAAAGAATAGTCTTTCCAACAAATGGTTCTGGGACAAGTGGACAGCCACAAGAATAAGAATGAAGTTAGACCCCTATCTCACACTGTACACAAAAATTAACTCAAAATGGATCATAGACATAAATGTAGTAGCTAAACTATAAAAGTCAGAAAAATATAGAAGCAATTCTTTGGGTTTCCAAAAGCACAAGCGCCACACACACACATACAAAATAAACTGGACTACATCAAAATATAAAACTTTTATGCTACAAATAATATCATCAAGAAAGTGAAAAGACAACCAATAGGATGGAAGAAGATACTTGCAAATCATAGATCTGTTAAGGGAGTTGTATCTGGGATATAAAGAACTCTTACAAGTAAATAATAAAAAGTCAATAACCCAATTAAAACCAGGCAGAGGAGATGAAGAGACATTTCTCCAAAGATGATCTACAAATGGCCTTAATAAGCACATGAAAAAAAAATGCTCAATATCATTAGTCTTTAAGGAAATACAAACAAAACCACAATGTGAAACCACTTCACACCCACCAGCATGGCTATAATCAAAAAGATGGACAATAACAAGTGGCATCAGACATGATGGTTGTAGCTGCTACTTAGACTGTGAAGATAAGGGCCACACTGAGGGTTTCATGGCTCTGAGTTGCCCTCCCAGCCTTGGACCACCGATCTGTGGACTTTCATGAGTCTCAAGTCACTTACTGTGTGTCTCCCTCACTCACAACAAAACCTAATCCCAAATGATGTCAGGTTTTGATATCAGGGTTACACCAGCTTCATAAAATAAATTGGGAGTCTCCTGATCTTTCTCTATAGCCTGCAACAGTTTCAAGAGCAGAGCAACTATATAATCCCAGGAAGTCTGATAGAAATCTGCTGGAAAAGGGCTTGGCACCTTTTTAGTACTATTTGACAATTTTCTCAATTTCTTCCAAAGGTTATCATTTTATTCAGGCAGGCTACCTCATCATTTGCACTTTATTGAGGTTTTCAAATTTGTTAGCAGGTAAGGTACCACCTTAGTTTCCTGGCTGCTAAAACAAATACATACATGGGGTTGGCTTAAACAATGGTAAATTGTTGGCTCTTGGTTTTGAGGCTAGGAGTTCAATATTGAGGCATCAGAAAAGTTTGGTCCTTGAATATGATAGCATTTTGGGGCTGGCTGCTGGCAATCCTTGGGGCTCCTTGGCTTTCTTCACATGGTGATGTCCCTTCCTTTCTCTTCCAGGTTCTGTTGACTTCCACCTTCTTCCTTCCTCTCCTCCATGTGGCTTTTTCCTTCCTAAAGCCAGTAATAGGATTAAGGCCCAATCTCTTTCAGTTGGGCCACAGTTTAACAGAAAATAAAATCTTCAAAAGGTCCTATTTACAATGGGTTCATACCCACAGGAATGGATTAAGGACCTGTTTTTTCTGGGGTACATAACTCCCATCTACTGAAGCCTGCCTTCTGGACCCCCAAATGACATGTTCTTCCCACATGCAAAAGACATTAATTCCATCACAACATACCCAAAACCTCAAGTCATACCATTGGCAATACTAAATTCTAAGTCAAAATCAGTTATTGGTGTGATCCGTCCTAGGGCAAAATTCCTCTATTTGATGGACTTGTGGAACCTAGAAAACTAGTTACTTGCTTCCAATTTATACTGGAGGGACAGGCATTTCTCTAGAAAGGAGAAATTGGAAAGAAAACAGGATTCATGGATCCCAAACATGTCTGAACCCCAGCAGGGAAATCTCCATTAGATTTCAAGGTCTGAGAGTCATCTCTAGAATGATGTGTTGTCCTCTGGGCCTGCTGGAGTGGCCGCACGACCCTTTCAAAGCACCTGCACAGTAGCCATGTTGTGCTGAAACACTGGGGCGAAAGCCCGGACCTCTCTGAGCATTGGGGTGGCAGCCGTCTCCTTGCACAATGGGTGCAAGGTCCACCCCTTCCATGCACCTGGACAGAAGGCCTGCCCCATCCAAATGCAGGGGCAGACCCACCCTTTACACACGCGTGGGTGGCCCGCTGTCTTGTTCCAAGAGATCTATTTGGTCCAGATCTTTGCTTTCACAGGTCTGCCCTTGAAGTCACTCTTCCTTCAATTTGTCCCTTCTCCGCCCCTTTCAAGTCCAGGTTGGCAGTGCTTCTCCTCACACAAACTTTGCAAAAACCTTGTCAGCTTTGTGTGCAGTTCAAGGGGATCCAAACCATAGATAGTAGAACTTTCAACAAATCTTTCCTGGATAACTGCATTTCCCATACTGACTTCCCTTGAGATGTCTGACTGGATCCATGTTCAGCCACCCCTTTTTAGCCATGTACGTTCAGTTAAACCCTACATGGAGCCCTGTTCTCTGGGGATTTGCTTCCCAGAAGCTCAGTATGATCCCTGATAGAGCCACTTCTGGCCATAGTCAGAGAGCACACTAACGGATAGGCTGAGAATTTCCAAAATCATCAATTTCTGGTTCCACGGTGCTTAAGTTTACTTTGCAGCTTGTCCCTTTCCTCTTGCATTTTATTATAAGCTGCAAGGAGAAACAAGCCAGGCGGCATCTCTTACACTTGGCTTGGAAATCTCCTTAAATACCCAGGTTCACTCCTCTCAAGTTCTGCGCTCCTTTCAACATCAAAACTCAATTTCACCAAGTTCTCTGCCATTTTATAACAGGAATCACCTTTCTCCAGTTTCCACTAACACATTCATCATTTCCTTCTAAGACCTCGTCGGAAGAATCTTTAACATCCATATTTCTACAGTCTCTTCAAATCAGTCTAGGCTTTTTCTATCAAGTGTGTCACAATTCTTCCAGTCTCTACCCTCTTACCCAATTCCAAAGCCATTTCCATATTTTTAGGTATTTGTCATAGCAGCACCTTGGTACCTTTGATACTTTCTGGTACCAAAACCTGTCTTAGTTTTCCAGCTGCTAAAGCAAATACTATACAATGGGTCAGCTTAAACAATGGGAATTTAGGTGCTCACAGTTTTGAGCCAAGTTAAGTCCAAATTCGAGGCATTCACAAGGTGATGCTTTCTCCTTGAAGACAGTAGTGTTCTGGGGCTGGTTGCCAGCAATCCTTAGTCCTTGGCTTTCCCACCACATGGCAATGTCTTCTCCTTTCTCTTCCAGGTTCCATTGCCTTCTGGCTTCCCCATGGCTTTCTTTCTGCGGCTTTCTCTATAAGGCCTCCAGTAACAGGATTAAGACCCACCCTGAGTCAGTGGCCATACCTTAACTAAAAACCTTGATCCTACTATAACGGGTTCACACCCACAGGAAATTTGATTAAGAACATGTTTTTTTTTTCTGGGGTAAAGGTACATACTGTAATTTATCTTTTTTTTCAGACTTTTTTTCTGAAGTTATTTCTAGCATTATATGTTTTTTGTTGTTTTTCTTTTTAGTCTTATCAAAGATCAGCCAATTGGATTAGTCTTTTCAAAGTACCAATCCAAGTATTTGTTTTTAAATTCTTCAGTGTTTTTGCCTTCCTGTCAGTTAATTTCTGTTTTTATCATTAATGTTTTCGTTCTTGTTTTTCTAGACTATTAACCTGAAAGTCTAATACATTAGTTTTCATTCTCTATGGTGTCATGACAAACACATTTGAGGCTATGATTTTTCCTCTGACTGCAGCACTGACCATATTGAAAAACTTTTGTTGTATAATGTACTCATTTCCATTAAAATTGTCTGTAGCTGCAGTGTTTTAATTTGCTAGGCTGATGAAATGCAATATATGAGAAATGAGTTGGGTTTTACAATGGGGATTTATTAACTTGTTTATTTACAGTTCTGAGGCCATGAAAGTGTCCAAACCAAGGCATCATCAGGCAATGCTTTCTCCCCAAAGACTAGCTGCCAGTGATTCTGGACTCCTTAGTCATATGGAAAGGCACACGACAGCTTCTGTTTGTCTCTCCCTATTCTCCAGGTTTCGTTGCTTCAGCTTCTTACTTCTGGCTTTCTCTCTTCTGCGACTTTCTCTCTGTCTCTCCATATTCATCCCATTTATAAAGGACTCCAATAAGAGGATTAAGACCCACCCTGGACTATGCCTTACTGAAGTAACCTAATGTAATGGTTAGGCTAATGTGTCAACTCGGCCAGGTAATTGTGTCCAGGTGTTTGTTCCAGCAAGCCCTGGGCTAATTGTAATACAAGAGCATTTATGAACTTCAATCACCAGTGAGTTTACTGCATGGATGGCTGATTACATCTGCATCAATCAGGGAGATTACATCATCAATGGCTGGCGCTTTTATCCAATCAGTTGAATGGCTTAAAAGGGGAAGTGATTTCAACATTCAGAGAGAATTTCCCAGCTCTTCGTTGGACAGGCAACTTCTCCCAGAAACTCATCAACGACCCTTC
>JAQZBX010060010.1:0-17396 GCA_029593785.1 Cabassous unicinctus
CCACCACACCACCTATTTGTAAATTTTCCATGTCTTCCTCTGGTATTAATTTCTAGCTTCATTTCCTTGTGGTCAAAGAAAATACGTTGTATTATTTCAATATATTTTAATTTAATGAGACTTGTTTTTTTTTAAAGATTTTTTATTTATTTATTTATTTGTTTATTTGTTTATTTATCCCCCTTTGCTGCTTGTGCTCGCTGTGTCCATTTGCTTTGCATTTTTTCTGTGTCTGCTTATCTTCTTTTTTGCATCATCGGCCGTCAGCTCCCCACGCCACGCGGGGCCGGCTTGTCTTCACCAGAAGACCCCAGGAATCGAACCCGGGGCCTCCCATATGGTAAACGGGAGCCCAACCAATTGAGCCACAGCAGTTTCCCGAGACTTGTTTTGTGACCTAAGATATGGTCTACACTGGAGAATGATCCATGAGCACTTGAGAAGTATTTGTATTCCCTTGTTGTTGGGTAAAGTGTATTGTATACGTCCTTTAGGTATAGTTGTTTAGAGTGTCTTTCAGTTTTGCATTTCCTTATTGATTTTATGTTGATGTTCTATCCATTATTGAAAGTTGTATATTAAAATCCCCTACTATTAATGTAGAACCATCTATTTCTCTCTTATGTCTGCATTTGCTTTGTATATTTTGGCATTCTGCCACGAGATACATCTATATTTATAATTGTTATGTCTTCTTGTTGAATTGACCCCTATATCAGTATATAATGCCCATCTTTGTCCCTTGTAACTTATTTAAAGTCTATTTTACCTCTTATTAGTATAGCTACCCCAGCTCTCCTTTGGTTACTATTTGCATATTTGTATAGGATGGTATATGTTTTTCCATCCTTTTACTTTCAACCTACTTATGTCTTTGAATTTAAGTTGACCCTCTTGTAGACAGCATATAATTGGGCCATGCTTTTTTATCCTTTCTGACAATCTCTGCCTTTTGACTGTAGAGTTTAATCCATTTACATTTAAAGTCACTACTGATAATGTAGGACTTTCTTCTGCCATTTTCTATTTAGTCTTTGTAAGTCTTATACCATTTTTGTCCCTCAATTCTTCCATTAATGCCTACTTTCATATTTATTTGATTTTATGTATTGTACTATATTGAGTCCCTTCTTATTTCTATCTTGATATATTTTTCATCTATTTTCCTTGTGGTTACATGGGGTTAAAATTTAACATCCAAACCTGTAACAATCATATTTGATACCAACTTTACTTCAATAGCATACATATACACTGTTCCTCTTTTTTGTATTTTGTCCAAATCCATAGATTTATCATTAATTTTATGCATTTGCATTTTAGCACCTGTAGGAAGTAAAAAATGGAATTACATACCAAAAAAATACAATACAAAAATACTGGCATTTGTAATTACCAAATTGTTACCTTTACCAGAGGTCTTTATTTCTTTATTCCACTTTGAAGAAGTATCTAGCATCCTTTCCTTTCAGTCTGAAAATCTCTCTTTAGCATTGCTTGTTGGGCAGTTGTAGTGATGATGAACTCCCTCAGCTTTTGTTTATTTGGGAATGTCTTAATCTCTTTCTCATTTTTGAAAGAAAATCTCACTGGATATAAAATTCTTGGTTGGCAATTGTTTTCTTTCAGCACTTTAAGTATTTCAACCCACTTCCTTCTTTCCTCCATGGTTTCTAATCAGAAATTGTCACTCAATCTACTTGGGACTCTCTTGTACATAGCATGTTACTTTGTTCTTGCAGCTTTCAGAAAGGTCTCCTTATCTTTTGCATTCAATAGTTTAATCAGTATGTGGCAGAACATATTTCTCTTCAAGTTTATTCTGTTTGGTGTTCTCTAGGCTTCTTGGATGTGCATATTCATGTGTTTTCCTAAGTTTGGGAAGTGTTCTGTCATTTCTTTTAATATTCCTTCTCTCTTTCTTCTCCTTCTGGGACTCCCATAATGCATATATTGGTATGCTTCATGGTGTCCCAGAGTTCTTTTAGGCTATTTTCACTTATTATAATTCTTTTTTTCTTTCTGCCTGACCCATTTCAATTGTCTTGACGTCCAGTTCACTAAATCATTCTTTTTTTTTTTTTTTAAAGATTTATTTATTTTATTTATTTATCCCCCCCTTGCTGCTTGTGCTTGCTGTGTCCATTCGCTGTGTGTCTTCTCCGTGTCTGCTTATCTTCCCCTTGCTGTGAGGTCCCGCTGCATCAGCCCGTTGCACCGCGCGGGCCGGCCTGCCCTCACAAGGAGGCCCCGGGAAGCGAACCCAGGGCCTCACACATGGTAAATGAGGGCTCTATCGGTTGAGCCACACCCGCTTCCTGTTGTGAGAGCTTGCTGCATCAGCCCACTAGGCTGCGCAGGCCGGCCTGCCCTCACAAGGAGGCCCCGGGAAGCGAACCCAGGGCCTCCCATATGGTAAACGGGGGCTCTATCGACTGAGCCACTCCCGCTTCCATTAATTCATTCTTTTGCCAGCTCCAAATTGCTGTTGAAATCCTTCTAGGAATTTTTCATTTCAGTTATTGTGGCCTTCAACTCCACTAGTTCTGTTTAGTTCCTTTTTAAAAATTCTCTGTATTGAGATTCTCGTATTGTTCATTCATTGTTTCTCTCATATCCTTTAGTTCTTTCTCTGAATTTTCCTTCATTTCCTTGTGCATGTTGAAGATCATTATTTTTAAGTCTTTGACTAGTATATCCATAGTTCTGGTCTTCTTCATTGATTTTTGTGGATTTTTAACCTCTTCCTTGGATGGGCCATCGTTTCCTGTTTCTTCGTTTGTCTAGCAATATTTTTTTTGCACACTTTACATTTCAATATCTTAAAACAATTTTTTCCTAGGGTCAGTGTGGTTTGTTCATGTGGTTTCCATAAATTTGTCCATTTCATCAACATTCTCTAGTTTGTTGGCATACAGTTGTTCATAGCATCCTCTTATGATCTCTTATTTCTGCTGGGTCAGTGATATTGTCACCCTTCTCATTTCTGATTTTATTTATTTGCATCCTCACCCTTTTTTTCTTTGATAATCTAGGTAAAGGTTTATTGATTTTATTGATCTTCTCAAAGAACCAACTTTTAGTTCTAAATCTATTTAGTTTAGATTTTCTCTTTGTTTTTTTTTCCTCCGTTTATTTCTGCTCCAATCTTTATTATTTCTCTCTTTCTTCTTGCTTTGGGATTGGTTTTCTGTTCTTTTTCTAATTCCTCCAAGTGTGCAGTTAGGTCTTTTAAAATGTTAATTCTGGGATTTATTCCCTGAGAGTCCTATTTCTTGAGTTTGTAACCAGCTGGTGATAGGAGAGAGATTTTCTTGAGTGTCAGTCCTATCAGGAAGGTCCATGCAAGATGGATGCAAAGTGCAGGATCCTCCTTGTCCTTTCTTTTCCTATGCTTTGTGCTGGGCTTGTGCTTGCTAGGGAGCTTAGGAGTCCCCCTGTTTATAGTTGTTTGAATGCCCCCACTACTTCCCAGGAGACAGACCTTCTCCTTCTCTCATGTATTCCATTCCTGGACTTAAAGCAGGTAAGACTTTGCCCCAGGCCACCTGTCTCAGTTGTTTCTTACACTGCTTTCCTTGTCTCAATCTGTTTTTGCCTGGAGGGTAAATTCTGGGGAGGAGGGTGGCATGCTGGAGAGGAGTTTCCCAAGTCAGTTTTTCCCAAATGGAACAAGGTCAGGGACACACACATGAAGCACTGGCCAGCTCCAAACTGCCCTGAAGATGGGATGGATCCTGAAAGTTGCGCTTTCTTGACCTGCCCAGGAAATACAGTCTTTCAACTGTCCTCCATAGCTCTGAGGAAGAGTACCATCTTTAAGTCTCCTCTACTGCCTTTGATCAGGGCAGGTTGGAACAGGTTGCCATAATCAGCAATCGGCTCATGCCTACTCCAGATCCCAAGAAAGTGTATTTTTATGTCCCTCTCTGGCACCAGCAAGCTACACCAGGGGCCAGACTCCCCTGCTGCCTGCTGCCTGCTGCCTGCTGCCTGCTGCAAGAGTGGGGGGTAGGTAATGGTAACTGCCTCACAGAGAGAGCAATTTACTGGTATTTATCATAATTTACCAGCCTTTTCTTCCCTCTCCTCTCTATGCCGTATAGTGTTCTACTGGTCTCTGGAGTTTCAAAATCTTTAATTCACACAGTTCCTGCCTGTTTAATAACTGTTCTGATGGAGGGATTGAATCCTAGAACTTCCTACTCTACCATCTTCCCACAATCCTGTGTCAAGATTGAGTCTTTATTAATAGAAATATCAGGTAGCTCTTTTGATTAATAAAGCATTTTCCAAATAGGTATCTCAGAGCTCTGTTATAAAAACAAAAAGATAAATAAAAAGAGCTCTGGGCTCAGTGACTGTGTGGCTTGCCAAGTTATCCCTGCTCATTGAAATCTAAATCAGGATTGAGCACGATTTCTTGGCATACTGCCCACGTGCTTTCTATGTGAAGCTTCTGATCTGGCTGCACTGATAACAAGAATGCATGTCATGTTTACCCTTCAGAAAGTTCAATGTAATAGTAGTTCAAAATTAGTCAGGCTTCTAATAAGCAATCTGAGATGTACATAAATTCTAAATGAGTGTTTTCAAAGCTTCTGTAGAAAAGTTCACCTAGCAGATTCTGCTCTCTGAAAAGAGTAGGTTCCTGGACTTGACCAGGACTTAGTGATTCCGAATAGCTGTGGAATGGTTGTGGTCCAGAAAACTGTGTTTGTACCAACTTCTGCAGATTATTCTAAGGCAGACTAAAGTTTGTGAGCCATTGATTATGAAAGAATGGACTAGCAGGTTAAAAAACAAACAAAAAAAACAACAACAACAAACCATAAAGAGTTCCACCTGAGAAAAGGAATACTTTATTTTTACTCATGGGAATTAATCCTTAACAGAATTGTAATGCTTTACAAAAACTAATGGGGTCTAGTCTTTCACCTTTCAAATTATTTATTTGAAAATGTTCTCCGTTCCTACTCTGAGTTTCCTGATTAATACATAGACGAATGCGTTATAGTTTTTCAAACATGTGAAGTAAAGCAGGAAGTAAATTTCCATGTATTTTCTTCAAATAAAGATATTTTGAAGTTTAATAATAAAAGGAAAAGACCCCTTTTCATAGGATGTGGTGATTTTTATGGTGTTATTTTATTTAAAACTTTTCAATTTATACTTCATCTCTCTCAAGTATAAAAATTAACCTTTTTTTTTCTTAAAAAAAAAAAAAAAAGTCCAAATTCACTGTCACATGTAAACTTTGGAAATACTTACTTGATTTTTGTTAGTGGAGAAAATTACAACAGTTTATGTCCTCTATATTATTCTAACATTAAATCTCCTCATTCATCAAGATTTTTAAGCTTGAAATTTTTCTGCATACCATTCGTGTGTGTGTGTGTGAGTGTGTGTGTTGGTAGTGTTCTGTCATTTATCTAGGTAATTACTAGATAATTATTATAAATATACACAGAAACCAGGGATAGTGGAATATTTATCCCCACTCGGTCTTGATACTTGAAATCATACCACTAGAGATTAATTAATTTGGATCTTGAAGGCATTTCAATCTCCAGAAATCCCTTATTAAAAAGAAAATACTAAAAACAGGGATGAATAGAACTTAAAGCCACTATCAACCACAATGTTAATAAGGTTTTGTTGATAAATAGCTGAGAGCAAATGAGTAGACATGAAGCTAAAGAGACATCAGGGAGACCAAGGCTAGGCGGGGAAGAAGAGATCCAAAAGCAAACCTCACCTTCCTAAAGTCTCTCAAATTCAGTGATTTCTCCATTTGTACAAGAGCCTGAACTATGAAACCAAGCAAAACTGTTAAGGACTTATCATCTTTAAGCATTGAAGCATAAACCTGACTCAATGCACTATACTAAGTAAATGAGCTTCCCTTTTGGAAAAGATCAAGATCCTAATATCCCTTAATAGAGCTAAAATAATTGTTAGCCAAGTTGAGGGTAAAGGAGAGACTATGACTTTGAGACAACATATTAAGTAAGTCTGGTCCGAGGCCCTACCTTCTTTGAATATAAAGCTATGTGGCGCTATCAAAGCTGAAGAATGCCTTCTTCCGGCAAGTCCATGGTCTAGGAAATGGGTACGGGATTTCAAACTAAAGACAAATTGTTAAGCATGAGTGTCTTTGTGAAGTATTGCAGCTCAAACTTTAATGCATATAAGAAAATTGATAGAGACCATCATACATGGTCTATGAAAACCTGGTCTTCAGCCTGCATTGCACATTTTCAGAAAACCTCTTTATGAGTATATAACATCAGAAACTGAACCAAACAAGACAATTTAGAATATCTGTCCTCTTTAACATGAGCATTTCACCTCCATGCCTACCAAACTTCTTTCCATGTGCCCCAGGCAACCAGAAAAGATGTCATTTAAAGCTCAACTCTACGTCATTTGACAAAAATCACAAATGCTTTGACAAAGGGTATTGGAGGCTTTTGAATAAAGAATTAATAAAAATATTCTTGAGTTATTTTGTCACATGAGATAATTTTCTAATCTACACTTTCTAAATAACTTCAACAAATACTATTGAGTTCATCATCTCCCTGACGTAATGACAAGGCTTGATTTAGTCAAGCTGCAACTCGCCCTCCCTGTGGGGACTGGTATTTGGAAAACGTCCTTGGCTGTGAGACCACATACCCGAAGGTTCCCCAACTGCTAGACCTAAGGTGGTTTGTTGCATTCATAACAATGTTGACTGAGTACCTACTAAGTGCCAAACAAGATCTAGGTGCCAGAAATACAGCAGAGAACAAAACAGCGATTGCGTGCCTGGAGCTTATAGCAGTTTGTAGGAGCAGATAGGCAATAAATAAGAAAGTTCAATAAATAAATAGATATTTTAGATAGTGAGTCATGCTATAAAAAGGAAATCAATCAATCAATCAATAAAAAGGAAATCAATGGAGAATGACTGCAGAAGGCTTTAGACTGAATTTTCCACTTTGAAGAACTGGTATCTGACTGGCTTCTGAAAGCTAAGAAGCCTATCTTGCCGAGATCTATAGGGAGCATTCTAGGCTGAAAAAAACAGCCTGAGGCTGGAATAAGCTTGGTATTAAGCTTAACAGAAAAAAAGGCTGATGTGGCTAGAGCACAGTGAGCAAGGGAGAGAGGGTGGAACAAGATATCGGAGTCAAAGACTCTGACCTAATCATCTGCCCTAACGTCCATTGCTGTGCTTGACATAGGTTCTCAGTAAAGATGTGAAACAAAATATGGCTGTCTTCTCCCAGGCTTTCTGAATTTTGCAAAATAATCCCCTTCTGCATTTCCTTTAGCCAAAATTTGAAGAGAAGGTTACAATAGCATGTTCAGGCTCCCTTCAGCTATCAAAGCAGACCAGTGTAAAAGGCTCACAATGATACAGCTATATCAGCTTCCAGTGTTCACTTCTTCAATCCCATAGAAATATTTTGAGGGTTAAAAAGCTGTTTATGAGGGGACGGATGTGGCTCAAACGGTTGGGCATCTGTCTACCATATGGAGGGACCTGGGTTCGATCCCTGGGACCTCCCGGTAAAAAAAAAAAAAAAAAAGCTATTTATGAAAACAGTTAAGGACTGTGGGAGAGTGAGAGGGAATTGCTCTGTAAAAAAGAGTGGTGATATTGGTTGCAGAAAGAGCATTGGTACTGAAGCCACAAGACCTGGGTTTTAAATAAAACTCAAGCGTCTACATTAACCTTTCCGTGCTTCAGTTTCCTGGTATGAAAAATGGAGATAATAATCATGCATAATATCTATTATTAGTGATACGAATAAGACTGATATTGTGAGGGATTAATTGAAATAACCCCTGTAAAACACTGAAACCACTGCTTGGAACATGGGAAGGGTTTGATAGATTTTGGCTGTTTTTACTACTAACTCTATGAAGTCCAGAATCTTGATGGAATAAGTATTGTTGAAGAAACGACTCTTTATGGACAGTGAGAATTCACTCTAAGAAGAAACCTTTACAGGCATCTCGGGTGTTTATTTGTGGGACATGGGCAGTTTATAGTATGAGAGGGCCTCAAAGCCATCCAGAACTTTCATGAGAATGATATAGCCATAGGAATTTTATTCTTTGCCAGTATAAGTCAGAACATCCTTCCTTTATCCCACTGCTGCTGCTGTGTGGGGTTCACGGTGAGACCCATAGACCTGTTATCCAAATGTAAAAGCTGAGACCTCTTCTACCCCCATCTACATAATCCGAATATGGACTTTGTTTCCAAAAACACTGTCCAATAAGCAAAAAAGCAATCTAACCTTTATTTGTATCTCACAAAGAATTCTAATGTCTAATCAGAGGTCATTCAATTCATAGCATGTAACACTTGTTAAATCCTCTTTCATCTTTTCACTTATCCTGTATGTTTATTTCTACTGGCAGCCACTCATGTTCCACTCAAGCTCAACTCCATCCAAAGTTCCTCCCTATAACTTCCTTTCTTGCAACCTTCTTAGACTTTTGTCTCTCTTTCGGCTTCCCCTCTCCTTTCTCTTTTCTTCTTTCTTCTGTCCCACAGAAAAATCTAGGGCCTTCCCAACGTAAAACATCCATTCATTACCATCCACAGAAGTAACCAGGGTAGAGTTTGATAAGAATTCTTCTCGACTTTTGACCTTTACTCTATGCTTAAACTATATATATGTTTGTGTGTATATATTTATGTTTCTGTATATTGGGGAAGGGCACACATATACTTTTTAATAAAAGGGAGCTATGATATACATTTTATTCTAAAAATTGCTTGCCATTTAATAATATACAATCGACAACTTACATAGATCTATTTCACTGTTTATGGCCACACTATATTATGTTTTATGAATATACCCTAATAGATTTACATGTTATGGTTGTTTCCATTTCTTGCTATTAAAAACTCTAAACTTTTACAAACCACCTAAACCACTGAAACACCAAACTAAGAAGGTAGGGATGTGTGTGTGTGTGTGTGTGTGTGTGTGTGTTGCTCTACTTAAAGTAGAGGGTGGAAGATTAAGGAGAAAGTCAAGTGGATTGAAATCAGCAATAAAGCGACCATTCTCCAATACTAAATGTACTTGAAATTTATTTCCCTGCATCTGTAGGTAAATGTCCTTCTGTTCTTGAAACAATAAATCTCCATAAACTTCCCATAAAGTTTTGCAGAGGTGAAATGTGAGATTGGTTCCATCAGAATCTATTTGATGCTTTGTTTGTGAACCTTCCAATCTGAATTTTAAAGCTCTTGTTCTTTCTCTGGAACCCCTTAGACTGGGAAAAGGTCAGAATGTAACATGTTTCAAAGCTGCTGTGCTCTGGATGGCTGCCAGACGGTTGGAAATAATTGTTTTCAAAAACCAGATTATGCCACCATCCACTCAGTTTCAAATTAGCATAACCTGCAGCACCAAGCTGTGGCAGTTAAAACTTTAACTCTTGCCCTTTTTTTGTCATCTAAATTCATTTTTAGGGGTATTCATATTCTCAGACAGCTCAATTCTGGACATAACAATCTTCCCCATTGCTCTCAACAACATCAAAGGCAAAACAAAAATACCAAAACCTCTATTTTACAACTGACATTTTGAAGAGGAAAATGTAAGTCAAATCCTAAATTGACATGCAATACCGAATTTCATTGTAATAATTTATTCAATATGTCATTATCCATGCCTGCGGTTTTACACCACATTATGCTTACTAAACATGGAGTGAGGTTCCACTATTTTCGGTTGCAGCAGTACTTCTCTTCCTGGTGGAGATCTTGTATATTGTGGCCCAGCCATTCAGTGCTTTTCATGCCCTCGGGGTCTGCAGTGCTGTGATAAGCACACGTTCAGCAGCAGCTTTTGATGAAAACACTATTCATTCTTCAAGCCCTTTTAGCAGCTCCTCACATTCTGGGTCACCACTCAAGCAGTCTGTCCTGCTCTCCTACACATTCCCAGATTCCTTTGAATTTAAAACTGTTCTAAATGGACATTTTGGATTTCATTTCACTCGTTTTACTATTTGTTTTAATTATGTAACCCAAAGTTAGAAAATTCCCACTAGTCTTACATCATAACGGAACATTATGTGTCCTCTGTGATCAATCTGAATTCCATTTTGCAAAGTTTGCTCCAGGGTTATCAGTATGAAGACTCAGTGTGTCTAAGTGTCATGCTATGAAAACAACAACGAAGAATATCAATTGCAAAATGGAATCATGTCCTGAGTGTTTTCTCTTTATATTTTCTGTCTGAGCATCTGTTTCAGTTTTGATACACTACTTCTTTGTATATCAGAAATTATTTTCACTTAACAGATGAATGGAATTTGTTTTTAGGCTTTGTTTTGACTCTGTTTCCTTCTTGTCAAGTATATATGAGTTGTAAGGTATGGTAGCATGTTATATACCTATAAATCTAAACCAACTATCTCACTCCTGTGCACATGGAAGCCCTTGTTAATATTCTATTAACAAATAGAGGCAAAAAATGTTTTTTGCCTTCTTCTAGTTCTTAGGTATTTCAAGCTGCTTCTGTAAGCTGTTGTTTTAAGTCATTATAAGATCCCTGTGAAGGAGGAATTATTTTTCAATTTACAAATAAAAAACAGGTTTTTAAAGATTGCATCTGTTTCCTCATCCCATGCTCTTCCACTGTGGGTGGTTTGCCTACTTAACTGATTGCACGTGAGACATGGGGACCATGTTACTGTTTCTCAGTAGGAAAATGACAGTATCTATGAATAGGATGTGTGTATCTTTTTATTTCCTGTAATGAAAAGAGCACAAAAAGAAAACTTTGATTTGTGTAACATAATTGAACGGATCATATCAATCCATTACCTTGCCGTGTAGAGCAGTTTCCGATTTACACCTCCGTCATTCTGCTGAAATGGGCAGCTTTTTTCCACATTTTATTCCCCTAATGGATTTGATATAAAATCTGTTTTTCTATGGATGTGGGGCTCTGGAGGTTTTGTAGTCTATCAATACATAAGGACTTTCTCACATTACAGTACCCCTCTCTGCACAGCAGCTGAGTGTAGCTAAATGCATTGCAGTCTTTTATAATTCTCTGACCATTCTTCATTACAACAGGGCAGACTATAAAGTAGGAAATGAATGGTATTAGGCCCTGACTTACAATTATGTGAAGAGAGGAAAAATATAAGAGGAGGTAGATAGCAAAGGGAGACAGAGGAAAGGCAGAAGTGGAGCCCACAGGTCGGGCAATCCACAGAACCATTGTTGACCACCGTTACCAGTACACACCATGGACCCTGTGGCCATGAAGATGCAGCAGATCAGATCTCTGAGAAGGGAAACACCAAATGGGCCTAAAAGTGCAAATAAATAATGCTGAGCCTAGAAAAGCTTCCCTGTATATGGGCTAAATAACTTTTCAACTCTGAAACTTAGAAGGTAGGCTATTCAGTGGGTCATGTTACGGAATGATAACAACAGGTAGTGAGAATATCAATGGTACAAGTGTTTTTAAAAAGAAACATTTTTTCCACTTCTTCAAGAAACACATATTGAGCACCTCTGTGTACCAGGCTAGATGTATGTAGAAAATAGGGAAACCATAAGCTCTGTTTTCTGAAATTTTCACCCTAGTGGAGTAGAGGAACACAAGGAAGTAATTATAATAGCATAGAAAGTTAAGTGCACTGATAGATATAAGGTATCAAGAGGTACAGAGAAAGTGTACAAAAACTAGCCTGGGGAGGAGGCGGGGAGGATATCTAGAGCAGGTGGCACCTGAACTGCATCTTAAAGGATGAATAGGAATCAGACAAAATGAAGTGTGTGAGTTGGAAGCGGAGCAGGACAGTTGGAGAAAAGGACAATCCAAAAGAGTACAAATAATGGCATGGAGCCCAACAGCATTGTGGATGGTGGCAAGTAATGGCAGCTGCATGTTGCTGGAGCATACATTCTGAGGCAAGAGTAGGAAGGGATGAGACTGGAGAAGTAAGCCTAGGTCTAATATGCCATGTCAAGGAGCTTATAGTTTATTCTGCAGGCTACTTGGAACCATTAAAGGGTTTTAGATTTGGGGTGAATTGGTCAGATTTGCATTGTAGATAGATTACTCTGGTGGCCTTGGAAAGGATAGATTTAAGATAAATAACTCTGGAGACAAGCCAAAAGCTAAGAGGCTGCTTCAGCATCCAGACAAGAAATGATGGCCTGGGCCAAGGCAACAGAAGAAATGGTGAGGCAGGGACACAACTAAAGAATATTTAGGAGATGCAGTTAGCAGGCCTTGGAGATTGATAAGATACTAAGGAATGACTCCCATGTTTTTGGCTTGAGTGGTAGAGAAGAAAGAGTTCTACCTTCCAAATTAGAAAATACTGGAAGTAGAGTTCACTTGGAGGAAAAACATGTTCGCTTTTGGATATTTACAGTTTGATGTACCTGTAGGTTCTCAAGGTGAAGATGTCCAGGAAGAAATACATATATTAATCTCAAACTCGTAGTAGAGATCTAACTGTATGCATCTAACTGTGTGATTTGGGAATCATTAACCTGTGGTCAGTACTTCAAATCATGACAGTGAGTGAAATTGCTCATGATAAGAAAGAAATGCAGAAGAATTCATCCCTGGGACACACCAGCATTTTAAAGATAGGCCAAGGAAGAGAAAAATATAGAGTATGAAAAAGAAATAAGCAGAGTTAGGAAAGGAACCTGGAGACAGAGTTGTCATGAACACCAATGGAGTGAAGGAAGCAGAGAAGGAAAACATGATGAAAAAATACAAGAGGATACAAATAGAATACGTAAGCTGGACTTGGAAATTGGGGACCTTCAGCAAATTTTTTTGGTAGCACCGGAAGACCAAAGTCAGATTACTGCAGGTTGAAGAATGGGGAATAGAGACATACAGTCGGTAAAGTCTGTTCTTTTGAGAATTTTGAGCAGGAAAAAGACATTAGACGCTTAGTTGAATGAAAAAAATGGCATCAGGGAGATTTTGTTTTGTTTTGTTTTGTTTAAAGGATATGAGGGACATTGATATATATACGTGTGTGTGTTAATCAGAAAGTATTTGTTCAGCACCTACTATGGGAGCTCACAGAAGATTATCCTGTATGGAATGCAAGAAAAGAAGGACACATCCCCCAAATTTGTATGGTCTTATTAAGGTAACAAGAATAATCCATACGAAAAAAATTATATGAAAAGATTGTGGTTTTATGCTCATTATATGCAGCTCAGGTGGCATTACTCTTATTATTTTTTATTTATATTTTCTTTAAGCCTGATTTTTGGTAACTTATAAGTCACTTAAACTCTCATTTCCTTCATCTGCATAGTAGAGATAATACATACCTTCAAATGATGTCTGAAGGCTTAAATCAGATAATATCAGAGACTTAGATAATGTAACAGTGCTAGGCTTATTGCAGGTACTCAGTAATAGCAGTCCACAAACACAGCCCCAGCATAAGCTGCCCCATACCCCAGAAGATGCATGTGGACAGGGCTGGCATTCAGGCAATAAGCTTCCAAAGAGCCTTGTCAAGTGGATAGTAGGGAAAACACTTCTGTACTGGGTGATGAATAGCCATTACTCCAAGTTCCTGAAGTGCCCATCCCTGGGCCCAGGAAACCCCATCATTGGACAGTCACCATAGAACCTGCTGGTAGGCCAGCCAGGCACAGTTCCAGTGTACCAGTCTCCATCCTGTATGTTACCCCAGACAGAATGGGGACCCCTGGCAGGAGCAAAGGTACCCCTGGAAGCAGTAATGGTACTGATTCGTACAGCCCTGGTGCTAGGAGGCTGTGGCCTCCCACTGTACCCAGCAATCTGCAGAGTCGCCCTCCCATGGCCACTTATGGGAACTGCAATCTCTGCAGCGTACTGCACCAGTTAAATTTTTATTTTCAATATCAGTTCTGCATATAGTGGATTTAAATTTGTTCTACAACTTCCAGATGCAAGAAATTCTACAAAATTATATTTCTGCTAAATCAAACAGATCTGGCTCCAATCCCCTATTTGCCAGGGCCTGAGAGATTCAGTCTTGCTATTCCCTCCTTCCTTGGAATCAATCTCATAGAAACCCTTTGGGATTACCCAAGACAGAAGTTTGAGAAAAAAGCAAGGAGATTTCGTTCAAAAGTTTGCATTATGCATGTAGTTATTCATTTCTCCACTTCTGGTTATTAATTGTTAACTTTGAGCCCCAGAACACCAAAGATGACTCCAGCAAAACTAAGAGCTACTATAAGGAAACTTCGAGGAAATTTAGGGACCAATTTGGGAGGCTGAAGAACTTTACCATAAAACTTCTACCTGTTCCCTGCTCTCCAAACATCCAAGTACACACATCTGTTTCAAGCATTAAAAATATAATAAAATTAATTTTTAAGTACGGTTATGTTCAAATGCACTATTAATGGGTTCAGCATGTAAAAGGCTTCCATGACTAATTAGGAACAAGCCAGTTTTATCACACACACCCCAAATCCTGCTGTTAGTCAGCCCTCACAGCAGGACAGGAAGCACCCGAGGTATGTGACCTTCAGAACTCATCATCATATTCTTTTTCTTTATGAGACTGGATATCCTCATTCCAGCCCAAAGGTCCCAAACCACCTGGACTCACAAGGTGAAATATTTATATTGTTGACTCCTCCCATGAGTTTATAAGATTTTCCTTTCGGTTTGCAGCAGTGGTCAAAGGCAAAGGCTCACTGGAGAAACCCTGCAGAGAGAACAGCTGACTCAAGAGCAGTACTTTAACTTGCAGCCCTTCGTTGTGAGTTTAGCCTGCCCTACAAAATGAGGGTGAGAGCTGAACAAAGATACTCTTACCTAACCTGAATGTACAGAAAAGATTTAATTAAGGAAGTAAGTTTTTCTACCCATAAGGAAATCTCTACAAATCGAATCTGCATGCAAATGGAGCCATCTGGTTTACTGTTGTAAACAGCACACGGCCCATAGTAAACAGCAGAATGCTCATTGCATAACTCAAAGAATGCTCAATTTCTAACCTTTGGGTCACTAAAATTTTCAGAGTAATTAGTGTCCTAACAGCTGGTTTTTATATTGGAAAAAAATGTTTGTTGTTTAAAGCAGAAGCTACAGATATGTTTCTCAGTGCGATCCTAGGACAGGGCCACTTGGTAGCTCTGAGGAAATTACAGAATTTTGGAGAGGATGGACAAGACCATTGGTGTCCGGAGCACATCAGCAGCCACACAACTCACCAAGCCACAACTGGCGTGCCCACGCGCAATCTGTGTCAGCCAAATGCAAACTCTTCTATCCACTGCCTTTCTAACTTTTCCTAAATATCTGTCTCCCCCTCCCTGGGGAGCAAGGAAAGCCAGCTGGGCCAGGCACATCATGGTAGACCTCAACTTCTCATCAGGCAGCTCTGCCAGTAAGGTCTACCCTTCATTTATCTCTGGCAAAGCTTTGTTCAAATGAAATTATCGTGTTGTTTGGGTAACTCTACCTTCTTAGCTGTCCAGCCATTCCTTCATTCGTCAGATTTTTATGTGATGGCTACTCTACAAAACCACATTTCCCATTAAGAAAAAAAGAAAGTCAATGAGGAGATGGAAAAAGACAGGAGGGAGCACACAGTTTTGAAAGCCAGATTGAGTGGGAGCAGAGGGGTGAGAGAGAGAACAGGATGAAAAAGAGGACATGGATAGATTCTGCGATAAGCTGACGTTACCATTGTAAACTTAGCTCTCAGTCTTGTGATATGAAGTTTTCTGCTTGTCCCTTTAAGTATTAACCCCTGTGGTAAAGTGGACTCTGGAGAAAAGCCTTGAGGTTTGTTCACAAGTTTCCTTACTGTTCACAAGTTTCAGGAAAGAAACCCCTTGCTCATCCTCCCCCACTCTTTGGCCAAGCCCTCGGATAGGATGATTATGACTGATAGCAAGAGCTGCCAGTTTGATAGTGATCAATAACATTTATTGAGCATGTATTTTGTGCACAGCATTCTACCAAGTGCATTTCGTGGCTTATCTCATGTAATTCTCATAGTACCTTACAAAAGAGGTTCTATTATTTTCCTACAGTACAAATGAGGAAACTGAGATATAGTAAGGCCAAGTAATCTTCCCAAAGTCACCGAATGGGTGGGGGGTGATAGAACCAGGATGGGAACTGGACTGCCTGATTCCGGAGTCTGCATATAAACTCAGGCCCATTAACTTCACCAAGTATTTGAACAGGCCAGGGCAGCCCCAGGGATTCACTTACTGTTATCCCCTCTCTCCCACCTCCTCCACCGCTTTCCCTCTTGCTTCCACCTCCAATAAGGCCTCAAGAGGTCTTGTTTGGTTTACCCACTTGTGGTTGGTGATTTCCCTCTGCTTCCTTTTTCTGTTTCTTCTCCACAAGTGATAGTCAGTATATATACATGCTTAGTGGCTTCAACACTGACAGCGCAAAAAAAAATCTCTAAGTATAACTGTTGACTGGCAGATGAGAAGCAATTTCTAGAACTCCAAGGGGTTCAGGAATTGGAGTCATCAGAAGGCTGGGTGAGGGGCAAGGCTCAAAACAGAAAGATTGGTTGAAAGTCTGTGTAGGAACAGTTAGATCTCAGTTCACATCCCCTAACCCTGCAGGGTTATTGGACAGGGCCCTGCAGGGGTCGTATTCTCCCCAAGCAGGAGATGGGAGGTTCATGGTCCAGAGAAACTGAGGGCGAGACACCTTACTGAAAACAGAGTAAGGTGTGGAAATCTACATAATAAGTTTGAACCCCCTCAGGTACTTCCCCTCCTCAGCTCCCAAAACACTGACCACCAGACACATATTCCTCCCACTACCAAAAGTCCCTCATGAGGAAATTGGAGGGTTCTTCTCAAAAGAAACCATGATCTGTGGCAAAAAGTCATAGATACTGGTATTTTGAGTTCCTTCAATAAGATGGGGAGCTGTAAAGTCCATCAACAAGCCCTCCCCCCACCCACAAACACATGTGCACAGAGATTTCCGTCAACTTTCTAGTACTTCACTATTCAGTACGAAGAGCTGGGTAAGATTCATCAATCATTTAAGGTCATGTCAGAGACCTCATGAAAGACAAGCCCAAAACTAACAAGCATGTGGGGGAAAACCTCAAAAAAACACTGGGACAATGAGGAAAGCAGAAGTAAAAAAATTTTTAAATCAAATAATATTCTCAGAGAGATAAGAGAGGATCCTGCATCCAAAAACAAAAAAACAAAAAAACAAAAAAAATGAGAACAGCATTCTATAAAAAAGGAACTAAGAGAGCAAAATAATAATACTTGGAAATGAAAACTATAACTGAAATAAAAATACAAGTGGAGCGGGTGTAGCTCAGTGGTTGAACACCGGCTTTGCACGTATGTGGTCCTTAAAAAAAAAAAA
>JAQZBX010060011.1:0-17392 GCA_029593785.1 Cabassous unicinctus
TTTTTATATGGTGTGAACATATTCTTTTCTTAAAGTACAAACATTTCCTTAAATGGTTTTAATCATTTCATTTACATCTATGAATATTGTATTTTCCAAAGATGACCACAATAATATCTCTTGTCCCACATTGCACTTTTAGAATCTTGTCATCCTTCCATTAAGAAGTAAAGTTTAATTCTCCTCCCCTTGAATCTGGGTGGGCTTGTGACTCACTTGTAAACAGGAGAATGTGGTAGAAGTGATGCCACGTGACTTCTGAGGCCTGGTCATAAAAGCTGATACAGCTGATGCCTTAGGAGCTGGAACACTTATGCTTATTGGCCCTGAGGCTGTCGTGCTGTGAGGTGAGGAGACCGCATAGAGAAGGCCTGAAACTAAAGGAAGAGAGAAAGATGCCCAGCCAGTCCCCAGTTGTTCCAGCTCCTCTTCCATTCTAACGCCAACCATTGCCTGATTGCAGCTGCATGAAGGACCCTAAAATCAGCATCACCTCACTGAGCCTTCCCTAAATTGCAGAGCCGCAGCAATCAGAAGTCATAAAATGATTGTTGCTGATTTAAGCCACAAAGTTTTGGGGTGATTTATTATGCACCGATAGATAACAGATCATACCTTAAATTACTTTACTTTGATAATCAAATTTCTTGACTTTTAAATTACCTGTCCCAGAATCAATTTTCTTTAGGAAAAAGTGGGAAGCACAGGAGGAAAGATGATTTGGTAATCTAGAAACATCTACTGTGCAGATTTCCCCAGAGTCTGGTGGACAGTTTCTTGAGCCACTGGACAGAGTCAGTATTGCTCTTGTTGGCAATCTGCCCTATCTTTCTTTCAGAAGGTAAATGTGAAGAAGGTACTTGATGAGTTGAAACCACCAATCACACTAATGTTTATGTAAAACAGTAAATTCCAGATTGGAGCCTCCTGTTTTTCTCTCCATTCCTCAAAGTGAGCTAATTATGCAAATTTGTATCCTCAGTAGCCATGGACACAAACAAGTTAGTATGACTGGTGCCAGAGCCTTGCATTTTGAATCTTCCAGCTTTTGAAGACCTCCATTTTTAACCAGAGTCTGGCACTATTTCTAATAATTCATACTTCATTTGTGATGGGGGCGGAGGGTCCAGGATGGTGAAAGTATTTGCACTTTGGAGTTGGCCCTGCTGAATAATGCAAGCCCTAGGCATTTTCCCAATGAGAGCCTCCTCCATTCATTAGCTTGGACATAGCTCCGCTCAATTATTAATATGAAGGCCCATTTCCTCCAGTCGTTTCCTTCCTTTCAGAAAGAGCCTGGATCCTTTTGACACCCTTATGTTCCAAATACTCCCTATCTGCCTGTGGCTTGTTTCCTTTGGCGTCTTGATTAAGGCCTCCTGCAACAGGGCATTGAATAAATAATCCCCTCCACCCCCTGCCTCTATTGTTATAGGGAGTTCTTGCCTGCTGCTTTTAGTCTCCAAGACATCTCTCATCCTTTGCTGCGAGGGACTAAGATGCCTCTGAAATCCACCCTTGCACTGCAAATGCCTTTCGAGGCAGCCCTTTGAAAAACATTGACTCCTTTTCCTTTTTCAGCCAGGAAACAGTAATTACTAGGAAAGTCATCCAGAACGCTGCTATTACTTAAGAGTCTTTGCAGACAATAGCTGAGGGGCAACAAAAAAAGCTGAAAAAGAAAAGACTTCATAACCCCTTATTTGTGACTCCCAAATGGTAGCTGGTAAAGGTGACTTCTGCAAGCAGGCAGCTCCTTCTGCACTTACACTTGATCTGGGAGAGACCTTAATCTACCCTTCTATGTTAGCCTGGGTCAGCAAGGCTTCCTAAAGAGTGTGCCAGAAACCTCAGTTGCTGCCCTCACACCTACAGTTGGAAAAGTTCAGATGCAGTGGGAGAGGAGACATCTTCTACTCTTCCTTGGAACAGAGACAGAAAGACATGTCAGTCCTTCCTTTTCTTCCTGAACATTCTTGGGTGCACTTTCAGCCAAAGACTGACATTTTAACAGCTACCAGTCATTGGATGTCAACCCTAATTGCATCTCAAAATACTGTATGTTGATATTATCATTATCCTTGTTTCACAGATGAGGAAATTAAGGCTTGAAGAGATTGGACTACTGGCTATGAAGTGAGAAAGCTAAGATAGAGTGACCAGCCATCCCAATTTGCCCAAGACTAAAGGGTCTTCTGGGACATGGGACTTTCAGAACTAAAACCAGGACAGTTCTGAGCAATCTAGAATGTTTGATCATCCTGGTTTGAAACAGACCCAGACTGTCTCCAAAGTCTTTTCTCTGGCCCTTCTGTGACCCAGAATTGTCCTCAGTCTGCGATCTGACCCGGGGGCAGATGAGGCAGCAACTGGCCAGCACCATGATGAAGACAGAGTCCTTTCCCTCTGAGTCAGAGAACAAAGTCAGGGGCGTCAGCTTTGTGAGTTCAGACAGGACACCATGTCCTCTTGCCGGTTCCTCAGAACCCACTGGAAAGACTGGTCCAGGAGCTGACGACGCTCCGGAGAGGTGAAAGCCAGACACAGGAGTGCACATTAACCTCTTTGGAATATGCCACATCAGAGGGCATTTTACAAGGGGTCTTTAAATCATAACCACTGCCAGGCCCTGGTAACAGAAACCTCAGAGAAGGCCCTGGAGAGGAGGCAGGTTTTTGCTGAAATGCACAAAACAGAACTGCCTTGAATTAGCTAACAAAATCTGACCACAGCATATTTTTGCCAAAAGCAGAAATCAGAACCTTGAGACATTGATCTACAGTTGCTTCTTTTTTCTTCCTTTCCTTCTTTCTCTTCTTCTTTCTTTCTTTTCTTTTTTTCCTTCCTCCCTCTTTCCCTCCCTGCCTTCTCTCCCATCCCCCTGCCCCCACTCCCCCAGTATTATCTTTTTCAGAATGTCTCCCTGTGCTGTAGTGGAAGGCAGGGATCAAACAGCATGGATGAAGGGCTGTGGCCGGAGCAGAGTCCTGCGGCGCCCCACTATGCCAGGGGTAACCCCTCTAGTTGCTGGATCCTGGGAAGTCTGGGGAGTTCCAGAGAAGGGACAGGTAGGGAGGGGGGGACAACTTGGGAAGCTTGGAGAGTGGCTGTTTACCGATGGTGAGAAAGTAGAGTGTTTCCATATTGTAGCAGTTGGTAAAGTAGGACCTGTGCATTCAGCCCCAAGAGGCTGCCACCACAGTGGTTCTGGGGCTCCCCTCCCTATCCATCCGCTCCTGACTCTCCACCTGGAGGACAGAAGATTAAAACAGGTAGGACTTCAGAGTGATCACCTAGCTCCAGTTCCTCCTTATACAGACAAGGGGACTGAGGCATCAAGAGATGTGAGCTTCCCAGAGTCGCATCGTGGGTGCACCTTGGCACCTCTGGGGTGGACAGAGGAAGTAAAAGGTCTGTAGCTTCTAATCAAAATTCCTTCTCTCCCTTTAGCCGACCTACAATTTTAGCCCAAATTATTTTCAACCCTTTATTTCTCCATTATGTCAAGCATGCAATTGGGGGAGGGGGGTTGGTCTCCAAACTTCATTTTTATTAATTTTTTTTTTAGCTCAGTCCTTCTTTACCTCTTCCTTTCTACCCCCAAGTAAAATCATTCACAGAAGTCAAGTATCTTAAGTAGATGGAACTTGGGGTGTCGGGGAGGGGTCCCTGAGTGGTGAGGGTGGGAGCTGAGCCCTGCTTGCCCTTCTCCTCCTGCCCTGGGCTCCCCAAGACGCTGTTAGGAGTGGCCGCAAAGGCAGTGCCATCCAGTGGGTAAGAGCCTGCACTGAAGAACCAGACTGCCCGGGTTTGACTCCCAGTCAAGCAAGCTTTGACCAAAGGATTTTTTCCCCTGCTCCCCACCCTCTGCTTTCTGAGAGCATAGAGCCCATCCCTGAAATTTCAGTAGTGGGTGTGGGGACTCTCTTTCTCACTGGTGTTAGGGGATTATAATCAGGCAGGGTGACTCCAACCTGCCACATCTTCCCACCGTTCATGTTAGAAGCCCTCTTAGGTGAGGCCCCGCCCCCCACCCCTCTTGAGAATGTGGCCGTGCTGCTTCTCGGCAGCTCTGCCGGCAGCAGCACAGTCCTTATCCCCGGGGAGAGGAGCGAGGCACTCATGGATGAAGAAAGATGCCCCCTCCCCTCCCTCCTTCCGCAGACAGGGTGATGCCACCCCTTACCAAGGTCCCTACTCTCCCCGACCAGTAACATGAGTGGGACCGTGACAATGCTTGTACCTCCCCATTCATTGGACCCTTTGACTACACTAAATGGAATGAGAAGAAACTGTGGTTCTTAAGTCGAAGGGCAGGGGCAACAGGGCCACACCCAGATGGAGCCATAATGGGTGCCACCTGTGGGCTGGCAGCATCTTAACTCCCAGTCAAGTGACTGGACTCCCTGAGGACAGCAACTGGATTAGGTAAGACTGATGGAATCTACACTTAGAATGAAATATATACAGTGCACCCAAAGGATGTTATACAACAAATGTATAACTTCAAATCTCTCCTCACAGAAAACTTGAGGCCAGGAGTGGCCAAGGGATACGTCTCCACTTTAGGCCACTCAGCACCCTCTCCTCTGCCCGGATTCTCTGTCATCTGCTGATCCTCTTCTCCTTCCCACTCTGCCCTGCCTCCCAGCCAGGTGGGGTCAGGAAGGGCAATTCCGTGAGTCAGAACTTCCACACCATGTACAGAGAATTCTCCAGTCTCTTTGTCTGCAATTTCATACCTTTCAGCAATTATGTTTTTATACTCCGAGTATCCTTTTTCCTATTCTGCTTCGGTACCGGTCAGGTTTTGACCCTTAGGAGATTTATGTCCTTCACTGTGAACTTTGGTCGTTTATTGAGCCCCACCTCCTACCCCCAAGGAATGGCTTCTTTCCCTCTGCACTATTGCTTAGTTCCACATGCTCCCTCTTCACAAAGCAGCTCTCTGCAAGTCCCAGCTTTGGGCAAGAAGAGAATAATTTCCCCCACTGTCTGCATATCTCTACCAAACACCCCAGCTTGCTGCAGCATCTTGGGGTGTTTGTTTGTTTGTTTGTTTGTTTTAGAAACCTGCTCATATTCCCTCCACTGGCAAGATAAAAACATGCAAAGCCCACGTGGTCTGATGCCTTCCTCCCCTCCAACTTCGTTGTAGGCCTGCTGTCCCTGGCTTTCAGTGATTCAGCCATAGTAGTCTTCCTTCTGGCCCCATAAGGCCCCTTGCTTTCTCCTGCCACAGGCTGTCCTCTCTGCTTGTAATGCTTTCTTCTGCCTCTTCTCCTGGTGGGGTCTTAGTCATCCTCTTGACCTCAGCCTGGGGTATCTCCTGCGGGGAGCCTTCCCCCAGGGCACTGTGCTGCCCTGTGCTGGGGGAGGGAGCACCATTCAAATCTTTCATGTGAATAGCACCCATTGGATTATAATCCCATGGACAATGCCATGGACGATGATCCCTGGAGCTGGCCTGCCCAGCTGGACCAGTCCCTCTTATTAAACACCATCCTCCATGGCCTACATCACAGTCATAATATTTTTTTGAGTTTAACTACTTTGGCTTCTTGTAATTATCAGCAATGGCTACCATTTATTGAGCATATAGCATATTCTAGGCATTGTGCTAAGTGCTTTGCATACATTACCTCTAGTCTTTACAACAAGCCTGTGAGATAAGTATCACCATCCTCATTTTACAGGTGAAGAAACAGGCTGAGAGAAGCTACGTAACTTGCCCTGGATCACATAGGTAGTATGTGCCAAGTCTGTATGATTCAGAAGCCCACACATTTTCCTCTACCATTCTCCTAGTCACTCAGCAATACCTGCTGAACACCTCCCATCTCCAGGGGATTGTTCTTCCCTTTCGGAACTTAACATTTAGCTCATCCTCTCATCCTAATTCCCTTGGTCTTTGACAATGGAGAAAAGAGTTCCTGAAGCCAGTGGCAAGGAAAAAGTCTAGAACAACAATTAGAACGGAAAGAATAACCTATCTGCAGGTGTTGACATCTTGTTTACCTGGAGAGAAAAGAAACAGTGTGGGAATTAGTGGATCAGCTGGATGTCTCTACATATCCCAGGCAGTAGCTGGAGCTCCCAGGCAGAAACAGATGAAAACATGTGGGATTATGGAATTCCACTGAAATACAGACAACAGGAGGAGCAAGAAAGTGAGTCTTGAGCCCTTACAGGCTGTTTTGCCATCTTTTTTACAATTATTTGCAGTATTGGACCCGATGTTTCTAAGAAATCAATGGCGTCGTCCAATCCATATGAGAGAGGAGGGGACAAGGGGCTGACAGATTATGTGCTATTCCCTCGATACTCTGGACACCAGTGGTAATATAAAGAGCTGGGGTCTCAACCTGTAGCCAAGAAAAAATCATCACTGGGCCAGCTATGCCCCTTATTTGTGGGTTATTGAAATTGATTTAATTTTGCTGAGGGGCAAAGTAAGCTTCCCTCATATAAAAACACAGTTAGCATAGAAAGAGAGAACTGATATAGTGAAATCCAGCTGCAATGGCCTTTACTGGTACCCAAGCAGTTATCAGACTTTAAAGTTTTCTTTAAAGGTTATTAGACTTTAAAGGACGTTTTGTGATTGGTAGAACTGTTGGTGACATTTTTCTACTTCTTCCCTGTTAATGGAACCCTGCTTTTGTTCAGATATTAGGGCAATTTGCCCAGGGAAGGTGGGTCCTTCTCTTGGACCCAGGAGATGAACTATGATTGGCATGATCCCTTTCCTCTTTGCCAATGATGGATTTAGCCAATGTGGTGACCATTTGACCCAGTTCTAGGCAAGGAGACATAAGTGGAAGTCTGCTAGTGACTTTGGGAAGACTTTTCTCTCTAATTAAAAAGAGAGAGATACTAAAGAGAAAACCCATGCCCCTTCATCTCTGTTTGTGGATATTTTTGTGTAGCAATGTGATGTATGGAGCTACTGCAGCCACCTTGCCACCATAAGAGGAGGTAAAGACACTGCTGTCACACTGAGGGCTAAAAATTGAAAGATAGGGGAAAACCTGGGTTCTTGGTGACTTCATTGCACTACCAAACAACTTGCAGAGTTAAGTGATATAGCACTTGCTTTTATGGTTTCAACCACTTTTAGTTTCATCTTCATAATACACTGGATAAAAAAGAAATAGCTTGAAGCTGATACATTACCTAAGAGCCAATGAAATGTGTCTCAACCAAGATGAGACTCTGCTGATGCCTGACCCCCTGTTGGGTTGCAGCAGCACAGAAAGAATTTAGAAACTGAGCAAACAGTACATATTTACTAAGCACCTGCCAGGTGCCAGACACTGTGCCGGGTACTGGGGTTACAAGAGTGAACAAGGCAGACAAGGTCATTGCTGTCATTGAAATCACATTCTAGAAGACAGATGATAAACAAGTAAGTGAATAAGAATAAGTAGAAGCATTTTTAGGCAACTTTCTAAATACTTGTTCAAATAAGTCTGGAGTGAAAACCCAGACTCTGGAATCAGACTGATCTGGATTCAAATTCCACCTCCACCATTTATTGTGGCCTTGAGAAAGTTACTTTATTTTTTTGAGTATTAGTGTCCTCATCTGTCAAATGAAAACAATATAAAACCAATTCATAGGGTTGTTGTGAGGATTAAACAAGCAAATAAACAAACTATGTAAAGTGCCTTATATAGAGCCTTACGCAGTCATAGATTGTAGATTATCATCATTGTCATCAGCATAATAAATCAAGCCAGGCACTGTGGGTGTCAAAAGATGAGCAAAATATAGAACCCTGCATTCAAGAAATCTGAGAGGCAGGAATCCAGATTTTGCCATAGAACAGCCAGAAGTTAGGCAATGAATTAGGCGGGAAACAAAAGAATTCCTCTGGTTACTAGGGTTGGGGTGGGAGAGGCCCCCGTCTCTATTTTTCTCCCACACATGTTTTATAACCATTGCCCCCTCTTCTGAGAGGTAACGAAATATTCTAAATGATTGCTGCTCTTCTTTTAAATACAGCCCCTGTTCCCAAGAGAATCAAGTGGGCTTTTTTCTTTCTCCAGTGAAGTGAAAACTACAGGGTGTGTATATCTAGATGGCATTTACTGGTTTGTGCTACGCACCAGCAAATACACACAGAGATTCCCATGAATGATCTCACCAAGCCCTGTCTCCCTTCCTTCATGCCCTCAAAATCATACCCACTTAATGTGTTTATTAACGGGCTGCAATTGACTACTAACTGCCGTATCCAGCCTGTAAAATAAAGATCAACAGCGACTAATCCGGTCTCCGCACCCACGCACATACCCGGGCCCTTAGAAACGTGTCCACGGATAGTAACGCGGAATCACTAAACACTCTCTCACACTTGGAGTGCGTCTTCCCACAGGCTGGCTCACACACTGGCTTTTTATTTGAGCTCCCATGGGGAATCTTTCAACTCTCCTATAGGAATTTCATTACAAAGGAAGGGGAGGAGAAATTAGGAGGAAAGTACAGATACTGGGAAAAGAAATTAAAATGGTTTCCACAGGGGACCTCAAATTGTATCATCCTAGCCTGAACCTCCCCTTTAACTATTCTCTATTTGTACATTCTGTGCCTGAAAGAAAACAACTTTTCATTAATTGGGCAATTGTCCAGGACCTGAGCCTGGCGTCCAGCCCACAGAGCTGTGAAATCAACTTCACCAGGCCTATGCTTTGAAACAAGGCGACATCAAACTGGAAGCCCGATCAAATAAAGGAAGTTGGTCTGCACTCCCGTTTTATCCTCCCCTCCTCTGAACTGCACCTCTCTCATCCAACCTTGGCGAAGAGTCTTACTTGGTTAAGAAAGAAGACAGGGAGGAGAAGGTAAGGATGAGAAGGCAGTAACGAGAAAGTTCCATGAGACTCTCAGAAGTCACTGCCTGAATGAATATCAAACCTGAATAACCAGAGAGATGTAACCTCGGCATATTTTCAGTCGTTTTCATCCTGCCCACGCTGCAGGTTTTTCAGGTCCTTGCTTGAGCGTGCACTCACAGGCGTAAATAAACGTGCGATCAACAGCCTGTGTCAGCCAGCTAGCTATTTAAACAGGCTGACATCAGTGAACGCGGCTTCCACACCGAGGACTTGCTTTTGCCACTTCCACGTAAGTAACTTTCAAAGGTTTGCCTTTAATGCAGAGGATTGAATCTGTGTGGAAAGTAGACCAAAATGCTATAATTATCATATTTGCTCTTCTAGTAGAAAAAGACAGAGATGAAAGAATAAAAATGAAAAGCTGGTCCCCAAGCAGGGAGCCAGGGAATGCTGCTGGGTGTAAGGCATCAGATCCTTGCAAGCTTGGTTTGAGGTTGATGTGGAATTTGGAGCAAGGGGGAGTCTACATTGGACTTTTGACCAGCAGATGAGATGTTTTTCTTGCTCTCTTCTTTGAAAGGCACTTTGAAGCCAGCACTTACATAACTATGCTATAGGCGTGTGAAGTTATCACTTAAAAATCAATTATTGCTATTCTCCATCCCAGCCCTCTATTTAAAATCAGATACAATATCATTTAAAAATGTATTTTTTGTTTGATGGAGGGGAGGGAGGGAGGTCTCTCTGGGTTGAAGAGAGGTGGCTGGGTTGTGAATTTGCAGTTCTATTTATTATTACTTCTGAGTCTCATGATGCTTATCCTTATAATACTTAATATTAATCACTAAAACATTGATTTTTTGAAGATGAAAGGGAATTCCCCCTGCTCTGGGGCTTTGAGGAAATGTAGGTTTGGATATTTGGGCACAGTGTTATGCAGGGCAAACTGTTAAATAAAAAGGAGTAAGAGTCATTGAATTAAAAAGCCACAACATACGACACAGCTTAGGTGAGAAGTTCTTAAAGAGAAGAGGAATGCAAAATGTTCCCATGAAGTGTGCTGCCACTAGAGAGGGCCCTGCAGTGTCTTTAGTTTAGTAGGGTTAAGTATCATCAGAGGCAAGCAGAGGGAAAGATAAAGGTACTGGGGAAGGGGTGGAAATGGGAGAGGATTTATAATTAGATATCATATTCATAAAATGCATATAGGAATAAAATAAGGAGTAAAGCATGGCATTAATTCATTAACCCATCTCTTTGGGTCAAGGAATCTAAGAATTTGGTGAAAGCCAAAGACCTTTTCCTGGGTAGCCCACCCACCCTGCAAACACCCTTGAAACTCATTTCCTGGACAATTAGAAGTCCTCAGATCCTATATTAAGTTTAACGCCAATGTTTCCACTTTTGACTGGGCAGTAGCTGATAACTGAGGAAATAAAAGTACCTCTTGTTCTCAAAGAGCTCGAAATCTAAAGTACAGGGACATGATTAAGCTGAATATATGAAGCCAGGCCCAAAAAAAGAGTACATACTGTATGATTCCATTTGTATGGAATGATAGAGAATGGTAACTAATCTATAACAAAAGAAGCAGATTACCTGGGGAGGAGAGGAGGGGAGGGTTAGGTGCAGGATGGAGAGATTACCAAGGAGTACAGGAAACTTTTGGGAGGGTTTACTGTCCTGATTGCAGTGATGATTTTTCATTTGTCAAAACTTATCAAATTGTACACTTTAAATATATGCAATTTATTATTATACAGTTGGCAGTTATATCCCAACTAGCAATACTTTTAACAATATATTATTGGTTTATCATAATATGATATATGGTTTATTATAATTAAAAGTATTTCTAAAAATCAGTTTGTGCTACATGCTGAAAATAAAAGATGACTATTTTCAGAAAAAAATATATAAATAAATAAAATGCAGGGAGCAGACAAATAGGATTGTAGACTTTATTAACCTGGAAGAGTCCCTGGAAATCCTCTAATCCAGTGGTTGTCTGAACTGGAAAACATTTGAAAAAACACCAGTACTGTAATTGGGCCCCACCCCAGAAAGATGACCAGAATCTCTGGGTGTTATTTTTTTTTCAAAGCTCCCCAGGTGACTCAAATTGAGAACCAGTGCAAGCCAGAGCCCTCACTTGACAGATGAGGGGCACAGCTGAGGACTGTCACAGGGCAGGATGCAGCTGGGAGGTGCCAGGGGAACATGCAACTGGAGCTCAGAGGAAGAGAGACCCAGAGGCTGTCACTTGCGGGTTCTGGAAACCAGACTTCCAGCTCTAACTAGAAAAGGGTATCTGTCCGGTCTCAAGCAAATTCTTGGAACGCAGACATGCTCCAGGGCAGGAATCTGGAGGAATTACTCAGAGCACACAAAGGTGCCTTATTTAAGGATTGTGCTAACACGTAAGAAGGGAAGGTAAGAAGGAATGTTTCAAAACTGAAGCTTCCTTTTGTTCCCTGCATAATATCTAGCATATGCAAGAGGATTATACTTACTAAAAAGAATCATGGCAGGCACACCAGTCACTGTGCTTCAGGGGCCGGCCAAGTTGTTCTTTCAGGAAGTTTCATGAGTTCTCAGCATTGGGATGGATCTATGTGGCACTGTAAGGCCAGCCCAGGTCCAAAGCGTGAGTGGGCAAAGTCTGTCTAACTTCCACCCTGCCAGCCTGTGGCTCACCTCCTGCTCCTCAGCACCAGTGTGGGTGCAGGTGGGGGTGCATGGGTGGGCGTAGGACCACAATCCCTCAGCACCCCGGCCCTGGCCAGGTGGCCGTGCTTTTGGATTGTTTCCCATCTCTCCTCCAACCAAATGTGCCATTTTGGGGGTCTTGTTCTCTCTGGCTTTACTTAGCAATCTCTGAAAAACTAATTAAAGTTATGGTGCAAATAAACAATAAATGTATAAGGAGTTGTGCTCTTCCCTGGGATATTAAATAGGTTACAGCAAGATAAGGTATGAGGGAGTCCTTTGAAATGCTACACAAATATATTTGCCATTTGAATGTTAAAAGAGGAATCAGGAGCATGAAAGTTTTCGGCAAAATACATAAAACCTGCTGGTTAGAATTCCAAACAACTTGCTGGGGAAAATATACCAGGTTTGGGGGTTTTCAGTGGAACTCTTCAAATCACATTCCGTAGGCCACCACCTTCTGTGGCCCCTGACAGATTTTTTTTCTGATTTAGTGTCTTCTTTGTTAGATGCAATCCTCCTGCTGGGAGGCAGCTGCCTTTCATTTACCTTTCTGAAAAATGGAAAGTCCCCTTAACGTGGCCACAGTGGAGAGAAAATGCCAGGTAATTCTGCTTACCGGGCTTTCTCAATAAACTTGTCTCCTCCCGAATGGGGGCACTGGCAGAGCGGCTCGCCCAGCCTTAGTGGCGGGGCGCTCCTCCCTTGGGGACCCGGTCCTGCGACTCCTGACCCATGGCCACCCTTTTGTCGTGTTGGAAAAAGCGAGGTCGCTGCAGCTCTCGTAGGCGAGTGGCTGTTGCAGGTGGCGGTACCTGTCTCTGCACAGGGGCGTGGCCGGGCGCTAACCGCCCTTGGCGGGGAGCTGGGCCCGCAGGCTGCGGGGAGCCCGGGCGGCTGGGCAGCCAGAGGGCGCGCGGAGGGAGAGCAGCGCGGAGCGGCGGCCAGGCCTCGCGGGTGAAGGTGAGCGCCATCCTGACCCGGCACTCAACGCCTGGCGAAAGGGGAGGGCGGTTGGCGTCAGGACGGCAGCCAGGGCTGGTTTCGTGCCGCTGTTGGGAAGCCAATGTTTCTTCTCCCTGCTGGTCGGTTTCTGAGGTAGTTTTTGAAAACGCGGTTTGCACTGCTGATAAAATGGGCTTCTGTAAAAGTGACAGAATTTCTTCCTTCCTTGGATGACTCTTCTTTGAACTGTTCCCCTCACCTTTGTTTCCAAATTCTCTCCGCGCATAATGGCTAAGTTCAAAGGATTACTTGGACATTTTTGGAAGTCTGTGTCATGACCTATCCCATATTAATTTTTCCCGGTTGTTGTTGCTGGCTTCCTCAAACCTTTTAAAAGCCGAACGAGTGGGGAGGATGGACACGACGATGCGAAGATGAAATTGTTGGCAAAAGGACGAAATTGTGGCTTGTCACGATTTACAGACCACTTAAAAACCAACACGTGAGACTCCCAAGCAGCCCCTGTCCATCTGTCCTGGACCACACATATTCTGTCCACTCACCTGGTGCGGGAATGTGGGGAACAGGCTGGACTGGGATGCAGACAAACCTGAGAGGCCAACAGAAAGGATTCCCCCGCTTTCTTCCTGGCCCCAGCTCACTAGACCACCCCTGCCTTTCTGGGGCCCAGATGTGGATTTGGGCTTGCAAAGCAGTTACTCTAAACAAATACAGGTTTGGGGGTGTGAGTGGACCAAGCAGGTGCAGGTTAGGCCATTTCACAATATGCCGAACAATATTCTACAGAACTCCCCAGTGTAGACAAGTTCTGGTAGAAGGCAGCCCAGCCTGGGGAGCAGAGTACAAGTCTGGTTGTCAGGAATCTGGGTCCTATTTTTAGCTCCAACTCAGTTGTGATGGAGTTTTATAGCCTGCAGAAACCTTAAAGATTAGTTGTACCTGCAGGATTATTAATAGCATCCCCTTTCACTTTCAGAAGTACTTGGATTGAATGTAATAGATAAGGGTTTAAGAGAGTACAGTTACAACCTGTAAGCTAGGGATAGTTCGTGGCTGAGCTGGAACCCAGGCCACCCTACGCCTCATTCTGACCTCTCTGCCAAGACATTTACTTCCCTGTGACTCGGGTCCCCTCGGGAAGGCATCTTATCCATACTGCCCAGTCTGAGAACTGTTTCATACTTATATGTTGGCTCACCAAAAGTAGTTCAGTGTAAATGCTGGGGGCTCAGGAATTGTTCATTACAAGGTCAAGTGACTGATATTTGCTCTAGGCCCTTGTAATTTGTGGCTATGTTTGAGCAGTGATAGAAACTCTGTTAAAAATAGACAAGTTTGTTTTCCTCCATTGCCATATAATTTCTTTTAATTCAATTCTGCTGGCTGTGATCAAATGTGACCAAATATAAAAACTCTGTCAGATGTTTCATCTCTGTCATTAGATGTTTAAGAAAAGAAGAAGTAAAAAATAGCCTAAGGCTGACATTGATCAATTCTAATCTCTTAGTGTATACTGGGGAGGAAACGAATGGCAGTCATTCTATCAGACAGATCACGATGGAAGTTCCCTGGAACTCTTAAAGTCATAACAGATCTGCTTAGACTGGCTAGTCTTTGTTGATGTATTTTCATTTCCTTCCTGTGTGGTTTTTCCCTAAGGATATTTACATAATCTTTCCTACCTTTTTTATGCCCTTAGCCCTTTCCAAACTTCTAGTGTTCCAAATTTCTAGTTTACTGGTGCCCAGGAGTAAAATCTGTTTTGTAAAAAACTTTAAGTCAATAACTTATACCTGGAAAATGTCTTCTACTTTCCTGTGGATTCTTCGAACTCTTCCTGGGAAGTAGACTAACATCCTTTGGAGATGACTGGAACTAGTATTTATGAAGCAGGACTAATGAAAGCCTGAGGTCATTCCCTTTCCCCTCTTTGCTGGCACATTGTACCTAACTCAGGGCTCCAGAATTTAAAAGGGGTGAAAGTCCTTAGACTTTCAAAGGAGAACCTTCAAGATGACTAAACAACAATAAAGTCAGATCTACAAGAGTGGCAAAAGGACCTGATGTTAGTTAACTGGGACGAGAGAGCTGAAAAGCCATTGTAATGACGGTGCTCAAAAGCATGGAGGGCAGCCACGGAGGTCAATGGCCAGCTATTCGTCTTGTCTTTGAGGAAGAAAACAAGCCCAGGGATTGGTCTAGGCTGCAGCATGAAGGACTTTAAATGAGTCACGAAGAACTCCTTCCTAATGCAAAAAATATATTGGGAGGAATTATATAAGCAAGCTGTGAAAGATAGGACAGACTACCCTTCTCATTTTAATTAAAAAAATTTTTTTTTCATCTTTAGGCTCATATTTAGTTAACATATTTCTCAATTTGTGGTACATGCAAGATCCTTTCTTGGGTTTTACCTCTTTTTCTATGTCTCTCTCTCTCTCTCTTTTTACTCAAACTATATTTTAAAACTACCTATGTTGCTGATTGCATCTCTAAAGCATTATTCTGACTGCCTATAAATTGTCTATTATTTATATGCACCCCTTCCTTATCTAATCCTCCAGTATTGGACATCTCCACTGCCTCCTATTCCCTTAAATGATGCTGCAATGATTATCCTTATATGCATGCTCACTGCCTTTTAAAGCTGGCTGGTGGGAGACAGAGGACGGGAAAGAGGCAGGCTAGATGACCTATTTTTCTTTAAGTAACATGGAATATTGAACTGTCTGTGAGAAACAGAGACACATAATATCACAGTTTCTGGCCTAGTATTTCAAACATTGAGAAGCTTCTCTGGGTTCCTTAGTACTTTGCAGAAGATCAAATGACTGAAATAATTTTATGGAACTTAAAGAAGGTGATCTTTAAGTGATCTTCAATGATCTCCCCTTTGCAATGTCACTTTCTTAAATTTGGGCTAGTCATTTCTAGATACATTCATTTCTCCCTATTGTCATTGATTGATTGGAAAAGGTAAATGAAATGTTCTAAGAAATCTAATTAGTCATGAGGTTGAGTGAAGTTTCCAAAATATTTTGCCATTTTAATAATTGTAAAACCTGATGTCATTCAGTTGCCCAACATTATATATTGAATTATTGGGATTTAGAACTTTAATAATGGTGCCTTGTATTTATATAGTGTTTTATAATTTACAGGGTATTCATAAACACAGTCTATCTCATTGAATCTTTACAACAACTCTGAGCTGTGAGGTAGATAGGATTTGAGCTGCAATTGTAGATGAAGCAATGGAGGTTCATGGCAAAGATGTGGCCAAAGTCACTTGAAGAGAAAGTGATAGTGCTAGGAGAGTGTGGGTCTTCTGAAGCTCGATCCAGTCTCTTTCTGCAACATAGTGATGACTGATGTTCAGAGAAATAATTTACCTTAGGGTCAGAGCATCCCCTGAGCGGGACTTTCTGGCATATCTGTCCTCTTCAATTTTTTAGTGACATTAATTAGTGGGCCAAAACTGCATATCCTCTATTTGTCCCATTAGCTGAACATCTGTTCATAAAAACAACTAAATTGTTAGAAAAATAAGACCCACATCACTGAGTAGCATGGGAACAAACAGCATGCATGGTTGGACTTTGGCATAATTCAGAGCTCTATAAGATAACAGGTGTGTGTCATTTTATCTATTCCCTTATTACAGTCATAAGAATGACAGCTGGAACATAAAAACAATTATTGATTAAAGTATGTTTGTACAAGGAGAGAATTCCATTCTCTAAAAGAATCTTTTCTAGACTTTTCAAAAGACAAAAACAACCTGAGAAAGTTATGCCTGCTTGCATAGGCAGGTTACAATAAGAACCCACGAGAACAGGCAGCCTAAAGCATCTACTGAGCATAATACGCTGCACCATGCAGGTCCCTAGCGCTGTCCTCTATCTATGTAATGGGCTTAGGAAAAAACATTGTAGACTCCATCATACATTTTCCAAGAAATAAATCACCATTCCAGGTCTCCCACATTTCAGTTGAACAGCTCTTTTCAGAGTCAGACACTAGAAAGGAGAACATTTTCAGAAGTTCTCATTTTTTTTAAACATTCTTCTTCTTTTTTAACTTTAGTGACTGGATGGCTACAGATTCTCAGTTATCAGTGTGTGGCTTATTTGTATCAGATTATTTTAAAATACCAGACTGATTTCTATCACCAGCATTTACATTTTTTAGCACCCTTCCTCCTCTCTGCAATAAACACATCCACCACCCTATCTTGCAGTCTATTGATCTAATTAATCTAATGCTCTCAAAACAAAGCATAATTAGGAATCTGAACAGGCAACCCAAAATTAATACTCCAAAACATAAAAAGAATATTTATTCTCTGCCATTTTAAATTATTCTCATCATCTTTCCTCTCTACGAGCAGTTTAGAAAGTTGATCTTTTTCTTATTTGCTTCCAAGCTTAGTAGTGCAAATTTCTGTTTAGATTTAATGGTTCTCTTTAGAAAATATTGAGATTTCTTCCCAACAGTGGAAATCTCTTTATCTAATTTCTAGGTGTGTTAGGGCATCAGACATTAAAAGAGGAGATTTGATCATTCAATTTACCTCTCTAGGATAAGCTATTTTTGTTCCTCTGTTTATATTTGATCATGGGACTAAACTCTATTTGAAATGTAATGGATATTCACACTTACTAAGAATCAGTGCCACCAATGCTAACAATACCCAAAGCAGGCAGGGACCCCCAAATTATTCATTCTACCAGATAAATTTCTACCCTATATATTCAAAGTACAATAAAAATGAAAGGTCAGGAAATTTGAAACTATAGTATATTGTCCCGGCCTGCGGGACAATCAACGGGAACCTGGAGAGGGGGAGCGGGAATGGGATGGAACAAGAGACG
>JAQZBX010060012.1:0-17405 GCA_029593785.1 Cabassous unicinctus
GCTGCATTAAACACAACTGCAGGCCACATTAAAAGCAGTACAACTTGATAGGGAGTGGGGAGACCCAATATTTCTGTAACAGTGATATTTGTAATAGTAAGTTGATGGGAAGGTCTAAAAAAATATCAAACATTTATGTTTAGACTAAAGTATTAATCAGAGTGTAGTAATAGAATGCCTAATAAACTACCATTTTTAAATTAAATTTGCACCTGTTTCCATGCGGATAGTGAGGTTCAAGAATTAGAAGTGCCTTGAATATATTTCTGATGAGGGAAAAACTGAGTTTCATGTCAGCAAAATTAAAGCATCAGGGGAGGTCAATTTTTAAATGAATTATGTCAAGTGAGTATATGCTAATTTTCAGTATTGGTGATCTTGCCAAGCCTTAAACATTCCATATGTCTGGGATTGGGTCTCCCTTTCCCTTCTCATAATATACCTAAAAACATTAAGGGAAGCATTCATCCTGATCAGTAATCCATGCTACAAATTGTACATATCACAGGTAAAGAGGGAAAGCTATATTTGAGGATGGAAAAAAGATGAGACATCCCCATACCTCTCCACAGGCCCCTTTACCATGGCACAGATACAATGCAAGCTGTGTAGCTCACCCCATAGGACATTGCCCATGTACTTGAAAAGCTGGCATAATGGGATAAATTTACAGTGGAGAATCACATATAAAAAAGAAAATCTTCAAAGTCTACCACAAGCTGCATAATGGTGATTTGATATTCATCCACAAATTTTATACCATATACTGATGTCTCTGTACTGTAAACTTAGTGTTTCCTTATTGAGGTAAGGGACTGTATTCTACCTAATAAGGAGTGTAATATTTATAAGTGCTTTTGGCATTTTTAGCTATGTTGGATGAGAGTGGTATGGGTGTTTGTACTTTCTGTTTTATAATTTTGATATAATTTTTGTACCTAGCTCTGTTGATACAAACTTACCCAAAGACTCACAGCTCTGATACATTTTTAGAGTCATTCAAGATTCTTCCTTCCTTTCTACCTTTGTCCCTCTTTATTTCCCCCTCCATCCTTTAAATAGAAATAGGGTCATCTTAATCTGACCAATTTATCAATCTCAATTGGACTATTTGCAATATGAAATATTTAAAATAGGCAAATTCAAAGAAATGATTAGAAGTTATCTTTTAAAGATTTCATTGATGATATATTGATATTGTTCAGGATTTTATAAAATGTATATATGAAATGATGGGCTACAATGTTGTTTACATCTTTGTAAAAAACAGGGTTATGCTGACCTCCTAGAATGAGTTGCAGAGTGTTCCTCATTGTGTATAATCCAATAGAGTTTGTACAAAATATAGCTGAGCTCATCTTTTAAGGTTTGGAAGCACAAGCCTTTGAAATAAAAGGAGAAGAATTGGGAAATTAATGATAGAGAAAATGCAAGTCTGATTAAAATTTGTTAATACAACATGTTTGATGTATACTTCAGAGAAGAGGAAATAATGATATTAGTAAAGAATTCAAAATTAAGCAGAATCCCTGCTTTAGAGTTTCATTTCATTTTGTTGAGTAAGCATATTTGTAGTGGATTCCCAGATAATTTTAGATGGTACATTAAGAAATTCATTTTAATATTTTTTAATTTCTTAGATTATGCTATAAAATTATAACTAGGAAATTAAACCCATATTTTCAGACATATTATTGCTTAGCCAAAGCTAATGAAGGAATGCTTTCTAATGGTTCTTTCTCAAAATGAACAAACTATAGCTGCAGGATCAGAACTTGCGTGGTATTCCAACAATTCCAACAATTTGCCTAGGTCTTGTAAAAGCATTCATGTGCAAAACAAAATTTATCATAATTTCTAATTTAGTTTGATTTGCTATAAAGTATCAATTAATAATACAAATATATAATAGTGCATTTTGATGATACCAAAATTATATTTCTGTTACAAAATATTCCTCATTCTTTTTCTTGCTACCTAATCTTTGCTGTCCCATTCTCTTTCTCTTCCTCTTTAAGTACCTCATCATTGTCTCTTTACAACAGTTAATGGAACACATTAAAAATATCTACTGGAGATGGTCAAAGACAAAACAGGAATTAGGAAGATACCAAGAAGCACAGAGAAAGGAAGGGAAATTATGCAGGCCAATTTTGAAAATTTTAACTTTTTTGTGGTTATGTAATTGTAGACATTTGTAAAATTCATATAAATAGCATGTGGAAATGGTGGGTTTTTATGTATTTATATTTTAAAAACCCAACTTTAAAACTACCTACTACATAAATTAATGTTTGCTACAGAAGGGAAGTAACCTTTAAAGGGAAGATAGTGACAACAAGACAACATAAGGGAGTGCTCTGTGGTGTTGGCAATGTTCTGCTTCTGAGACTTGGTCCTGTTTACATGGTTTTATATTCAGGTCATGAAAATTCAGTAAGCTTTACACTAATGATATTTGGATTTGACTATGTGCTTATGATTCACAATAATTTTTGGCTACATGAAAAACACTCTTTAAAAATATATATTTACTTTTAGTTGTGGTGAAATATATGTAACATAAAAACCATTCTAACCATTTTAAGTGGACAATTCTTTGACATTAAGTACATTGACAATACTGTGACACTTTCAACATTACCTATTTCCAAACTATTTTAATCTCTCCAAACCAGAACTCCTAATCATTTAGCAATAACTCCTCATTCCAATCTGTGCTCACCCCTGGCAACCATTATTCTGCTTTCTTTCTCTATGAATTTGCTTATTCTAAGTATTTAATATAAGAGAAATCACACAATATTTACCCTTTTGTGTATGGCTTATTTCACCCAACATGGTATCTTCAAGATTTATCCATCTTGTAGCATGTACCAGCACTTCACTTGTTTTTATGGCTCAATAAGATTCCATAGTGGGTATAGACCACATTTTGTGGATCCATTCATCTGTTGATGGACACTTGAGTTGCTTCAGCCTTTTGGCTGTTGGTTATAATGCTGAGATGGACATTGCTGTGCAAAAGCTGTCTGAATCCCTGCTTTCAGTTCTTTTGGGGCACAATAAAAATTAAAAGTAGAGAAATGCTTATTTTGTCGTTTCTTTTCTATTGAAATTCCATAAACCCCTGTTACTTACATGTTTTTTGAATCAGTGTAATCAACTTAACTGATTCTTCTATTAATGAAATAGTGAATGAATTTTCTCCATGCATTCATTTAATATTTGTAAGAGTTAGGTTTTTCACATTTTGACAATTACAGGTTAGCACTTTTTAAGCCTGTAAGTTTTTCTCAAATTATTCTTTCTTATTTCAAATTGAGTTTTTTCTCTATCAGTCCTTTGCAATTTTTTGTTCCTAAACAGTGTTTGGTATGGTGTAATTTACTGAATTTTTTTTAATTCCTATTTTTTTAAGTTAATTTCTAAATTCTTTGAATCATGTTTTCAAGTCCTCAAGATGTGTCCATCTCATCCCAAAGGGCATATGTTCCAATTATCTTCTGGTTCAAAACAACAAGAGAATTTTATCAATACAGAAAATATATATTTCTAAAATGATACACTACACATTGACATTAGTTCAATGAATAAAATTCTTTGCTCTGTTACTTAAAATATAGTACAAAATACATACAAACATGTTTGATATTATATAAGAAATTTAATGATATGAGATATAAATGTATGATAAGCTCTGGCATCGATTAGGCCTCCATTTTTATTAACTTCATTTTTATTATGCAAAATAAATCCTTCTAAAAAAGAAAAAGATATCAGTATGAGTTAAAATAGTAAATCCAAGATATTGCATTTTTATACAAGATTTTTAAAAATAAAGTGATTTAAAAGATTAACATAAAAGGATATAAAGTTCCTAATTCTGAAGAAACTTGTGTTTACAATTCCATTTGCCTGAACCTCATTTCCTCCAGGTTTTTGTGTTCCTGTCTTTCAGGTTGTTCAAATGTGACCTTGCCCCTAAAACTAACCTAAAACAGTTATTTTAAGAGCAAGCCCAAATGTCTGCATACAACCTCTCCATTTAGTTTTTGCTCCATACAACTCAACATCATCAACATACACGAACTGGGTTGATTTATACCTCCCACCCTGCAAAACAGAATGACATTCTTGTTAGATAAGCCTTCTGCTGTTTCTCATACTGTATGTCCTTTGAAATTTTTTGTTCCTTAACAGTGATTGGTATCGTGTAATTTACTGAATTTTTATAACTTCCTTTTTTAGTTAATTTCTAAGTTCTTTGAATCATGTTTTCAAGTCCTCGAGATGTATCCATCTCATATCAAATAAATATAGTTTTCGTGAAGATCTCTGATTATTATTTTATTTCATACTATTTTAACATAATAAATAAATATATTCATTTGCCTGCTGTAAGGTTTTATTTTATGCTTTAATGCTTGTAACTTTAGGAATATTATTTCTTCTATTTATCATTTTGCACATTAAACACCAATATATGGAGTTAATTGTAATTGTTCCATTCTCCCATGTTAAATGTGATAGACATTTTGACTATCAGAAGAGGTACAGATGTAGGTTAGGGATTGGTCAAAGTAGTTTATCCAGTTACATGCTCAGGAATCATTCTTGTGTTTTTATGGTGGCCTTAAAATATTTTCTTATTTTGAGCTAATTTAACCCTCAGCCTTATGCTTGATTCATGAACACTTTCTACACCGAGTTCTTTGATTCCCACAGCTATACAAGTCTTGCCTTCCTAAGTCCTTCTCTGCACTTTAGACATCATATATTTCAGTAACAGTACTTTGAGACCTATATCCCCCAGAACTCCTTCCCTTATTTGAATCTTTCCTTCCAGAATTTCTTTCCTTTTCAATTTTCTTCTGCTTAGTTTGCCTCAGTTTCATTTAATTTTCTTTTTAGAATTTATTTCTCTTCTCTCTCTCAATTACAGTGTTTACACAAATATCCAGTAATCTTTATTATCTGTTCATCTTTTAAAGTGGGTCACTGAAAGGAATTTTTAAAAAAAAATATTTATTTACTTATTTTTATTTATTTATTTATTCCCTTCCCCACCTCCCAAGATGGCTCCCTCATCTGTCTCCTTGTTGTCTGCTCATCTTCTTTAGGAGGCACTGAGAACTAAACATGGAACCTGCATGTGGGAGGTAAGTGTACAACTGCTTGAGCCACTTCCACTCCCTGCTTGTTGTGTTGTCTGCTAGTTGCATCATCTAATGGTTGCAGCATCTCCTGGTTGCAGTGACTTCTCATTGCAGTGGTTGCAGTACCTGCTGGTTGTGGCATCTGCAGGTTACTGTGACTGCTTATTGTGGCATATGCAGTTTGCATCATCTGCTTGGCTGTGGCATCTCCTCATTGCGGCATCAGCTGGTGGTGGTGTCTTGCCCATTGTGGCATCTCCTGGTTGAGGCATGGCATTCTTTGTTGCATCTGCTCATCTTTAGGGGGCAACAGGAACCCAATCAGGTACCTCCCATGTGGGAGGTGGGCACCCAATTGCTCATATCATATAAATATAATTTTCATGATGCTCTCCTGTGGCTTATAACAGGTAAGTGGATATAAATAATCTATAAATAGCTAGGCCAACATATTCATAGTATAAATTACATCTGACTGCTATTTCACAAGTAAGCAGAATTTTTAGATAATTTGCAGACTGTGTTAGGATATAGAATATAAAATATTAAGTTCAAATATGCTATGGTTCAAAATTTTCAATTTTGAGAAATATGACACTCACTCTTTATTTATATTTATCCTGGTGCTAATTTTATGTACTATTTTCCATTTGAAATTGCCATAAATATGTATTTTCATATAAAAATTTTAAGTAGTTTGCACACTTATTTAATATTTTTAAACCATTGGCTAATTTTTCTTTGAAATTTATTAATATTTTCCAGCTATTCAATATGTAGGAACAAATTCCTTGCCAATTGATCATAACAAGCAGTAAAATATTTTGTTTGCATAAAATGATGTTTAAATATCCATATTAACTCTTCTCAGTGTGCTCTTCATATTTGGCACTGCAACCTCCCAATCTTTCTTTAACCTCACTTTCCAGACCTTCCCTAATTCTCTCCCATAATACTGAACATTCTAAAATGAACCATGCATTTTTGTCTTTTTCACTCTTCCCCTCTGCCTGACTTGCCCAATGCTCATATTCTCTCCCATACCATGTGATCACCTCCTTAGTTTGAAAAGGACAGATACCATTTCCTTTTGAATTTTATGATAACAACACTCAATTTAAATATATTATATTTATATCAGGTTTCACAGTAATGTTACCTATATTGATCATTCTTTTAAGTCTTGTGTGCACTGGCAATGTTTTGGTTATTCATTTGTTTCCCTTGAGTTTATTTTCTACTTAGTTACCTCTAAGATACATTTATATCAACATAAAAATTATTTTTCTTAAGTAATTATATGTAAAAATTATTTCAGGCATTCTTGAAAAACTCTAGTGAAGTATTTGATGGGGACAAATTGACACTTTGTACCATGTAGATTCAAACTGATTCATTTTTTATTATTATTGTGGGTAAAAATCAAATTTTTCAGAAGGCAAACCAATATTTTCAAAATGATATATAAATATATATGGATATATGTGCATTTACTTACATGAAAGTTATATATATATATATATATTATATATTTTAAAAGATGCTTAGATTACATAAATGTTACACAAGAATTACAGGGATTCCCATGTTTCCCACTTCCCACACCTCCCATAACATCCCACATAAACATCTTTCATTAGAGTGGCTCATCACCTACAATGGATACACACATCCTGAGGCTTTGCCACTAAGCATGGACTATAGTTCACATTGTAGACCACACTCTCTCCCACACAGTTCTGCAGGGTATATGCTGATGTAAAATGGCCTATATATGTAACTGATTCTTATATCCACACATGAAGATGGGAGGTTCATTCAAAAATGAATTCAAGAATTTTGAAGATATTTGGAGAACATAGTACAGGGTATGTTAGTTAGGGTATTTGCCCTTCAAAATATAGAGAAGGGGTAAGAGGGCAGTAGAGCAATTATCTATAAATGTATAAAGAAAACAGAAAAAAGAGAGCACAAGAAAAAATATATTTAAAAAGGAAAGTTGAAACAGCAATATAATGAAATTTCATGTATTAGTAAAATTATTAACTTTATTTTTATTATGCAGAATGAATCCTTCTAAAAAAGAAAAGGATATCAGTGTGAGTTAAAATAGTAAATCAAAGATGTTGCATTTTTGTATGATCTTTAATAAAATAAAGTGATTTAAAAGATTAACATAAACGGATATAAAGTACCTAATTCTGAAGAAATTTGTTTTTACAATGCCATTTGTCTGAACCTCATTTCTCCAGGTTTTTGTATTCAAGTCTTTCAGGTTTTTCAAATGTGACCTTGCCCCTAAAACTAACCTGAAACACTTATTTTAAGAACAAGCCCAAATGTCTCCATACAGCCCCTCCATTTAGCTTTTTTTTTTAAAGATTTATTTATTTATTTATCCCCCCCCCTTGCTGCTTGTGTCTGCTGTGTTCATTCACTGTGTGTCTTCTCTGTGTCTGCTTATCTCCCCCTTGCTGTGAGGTTCTGCTGCATCAGCCCATCGCGCCGTGCAGGCCAGCCTGTCCTCACAAGGAGGCCACAGGAAGCAAATCCGGGGCCTCCCACATGGTAAATGGGGGCTCCATCGATTGAGCCACACCCGCCTCCTGCTGTGAGGTCTTCCTGCATCAGCCCACTGCGCCACTGCGGGCCAGCCTGCCCTCACAAGGAGGCCCCGGGAAGTGAACCCGGGGCCTCCCATATGGTAAACGGGAGCTCTATTGATTGAGCCACTCCCGCTTCCCTCCATTTAGCTTTGCTCCATACTGCTCATCAGCAGCAGCATACACAAACTTGGTTGATTTATACCTCCCACCTTGCACAGGAGAATGACATTCTTGTTAGATAAGCCTTCTGCTGTTTCTAATACTGTATGCCCTCCACTCCCTTTACAGGGCCTTTGCAGTGTTATTTCCCCTGTTTTATTACTCTCTTCCCATGTATTTATGTGACTAATTCTTCCTCCCTTCAAGTCCTTGATTAAATGCCAAATTTTTCCTTCCATGAACACACCGTTCTTTATTTAGTATAATAAACTTTAGTTTTAGAGGTTTTATTACAGAAGAGTTACATGAAAGTATAAGGGATTCCCATATACCACAAGCCCTCCCTATCCCATATTTTCCCCTATTAATAAAATCTTACAATTGTGCAGTACATTTGTTACAATTGATGAATAAATATTGAAGCATTGTTACTAACCAAGGTCTACAGTTTACATTGTGGTTTACACTTATTTCCAATGCCTTAAAATTGCCATATGTTCCACCTATTATTCCTTCCCCTTTCCCTCAAAACCTCTGGTGACCACTATTTTTATATCAATATTACATATTCTGCCATACTACAATATTAGCAAGTTTACTTTACCTGTGGTTGCATTCCCCCTTTATGTTTGTTCATTCCTCAAAGTTGAGAATTTTGAGATGGTGATGCCTACTCTGCCTCAGATTGAGAAGGGGCTCAGATATTATGGGGCAGATGGAAAGAACTGTTTTGCTTGCAGTTGAAAGATATTTTCTGGTTTTGGGGAATGGGGGTTTTCCATAATCATAATTTATTAGTTGTCCTGAGTGAGTCCAATGAATTGCAGAGTAAGTGTTGGCCACAACTCTTCTGAGATTCAGGGCTCAACCAGCATATGAACAAAGATAAAATTTAAGTCATGCTGAGTGTGGTTTAGAGAGAGGGCACTTTTTAGTACCAAAAAGGTTTTCAGGAAGTAATGTGTAAGAAACAGTTATTATTCACTTTGTACAGGGCATGAGATGGTGATCCTTTCTCATTCTTTTGCATATGGATATTCCCTTCTCCCAGCACCACTTGTTGAAGAGGTTATTTTGTCCCAGCAGAGTGAGCTTGGTGACCTTGCCAAATACCAGTTAATCATATATTTGCAGATCTATATCAGAACTCTCAATGCATTTCCATTGATTAGTATGCCTACCCTTATAGTTTTGACTACTGTAGCTTTACAGTATGATTTAAAGTGAGGTTATCTTGTTTCTTCATTTTTTTTTTCTTTTTCAATATGGTTTTGGCTATTTGGGACCCCTTGCCTTTACAAATAAATTTTATAATTGGCTTTTCCAGTTCAGTAAAAATGCTGTAGAAGTTTTTACAGGGATTGTATTAAATGTGTAAATCAATTTGGATAGGGTAGACAACTTAATGATATTTAGTCTTCAAATCCATGAACATAAAATATTCTCCCATTTATTTAGTTCTTATTTGATTTCCTTTAATAATGATGTTTTGTTTTCTGTGTACAAGTCCTTCACATTCTTAGTTAAGTTTATTCCTAGATATTTGATATTTTTGACTGCTATTCTAAATGGAATTTTTCTTGATTTTCTCCTCAGATTTCTCATAATTAATGTACAAAAATGCTACTCATTTTTGTGTTAATCTTATATCCTACCACTTTACTGAACTTGTTTATCAGCTCTAGAAGCTTTTTTTTGTAGATTTTCAGGGCTTTCTATGTATAGTATAGCATCATGTCTTCCATAAATACTTCTTCTTTCCAATTTGTATTTGTTTCTTGTTTTTTTTTTTGTTTTTTTTTTTTTTTTTTTTTTTTTTTGCCTAAGTGTTTGACTGAGGACTTCTAATACAATGTTAAATAAGAGCAGTGATAATGGACATCTTTGTCTTGTTCCAGATCTTAGAAGGAAAGCCTTTAGCATTTCACCATTGAGTATGGTGATAACTGTGCATTTTTCATATATACGCTTTATCATGTTGAGGAAGTTTCCTTATATTCCTAACTTTCAAAGTGTTTTTATCAAGAAAGGATGTTGTATCTTGTCAGATGTTTTTTCTGCATCAATAAAGATGATCATGTGATTTTTTCTTTTGATCTATTAATGTGGTGTATTACACTGATTGATTTTTTTTATGTTGAACCACCCTTGCATACCTGGAATACAACCCACTTGATCATAGTGTATAATTCATTTGATGTGTTGTTGAACACTATTAGCAAATATTTTGTTGAGTTTAGCATATAAGTTCTTTAGAGAGATTGGTCTGTAATTTTCTTTTCCTATAGAATCTTTATTTGGCTTTGGTATTGGGGTGATATTGTCATCATAGAATGAGTTAGGTAACGTTTCTTCCACTTCTATTTTTTGTAGGAATTTAAGCAAGACTGGTGTTAGTTCTTTCCAGAATGATTGGAGTAATTCACTGGTGAAGCCATCTGGTCCTGGGCTTTTCTTGGTTGGGAAGATTTTGATGACTAATTCAATCTCATAACTTGTGGTTGGACTGTTACATTACATTTCTTCTTTCATCAGTATAGGTGACTTGTGTGTTTGTAGAAATTTGTCCATTTCATGTAAGTAATTTCCTCCTTGACCCTCTGATTATCTAAGAGTGTGTTGTTTAACTTCCATATATTTGCATCTATTCTGGTTCTCTGCCCCTTATTAATTTCCAGCTACATTCCATTGTGGGCAGAGAAATTACTTTGTATAATTTCAATCTTTCTGAATTAGTTGAGACTTGACCTGTCACCTAGGATGTGGTCTGGAGAATGATCCATGTGTACTTGAGGAGAAGGTATACACTGCTGTATTGTTGTATTGTGTCTATCTTTAGGTCAAATTCCTCTAAAATATTATTCAAAGTTTCTGTTTCTTTGTTAACCCTCTCTCAAGATGTTCTGTCTAATGGTGTATTAAAATCCACCACTATGATAGTAGAAACTGAAAATTTTCCAACTTAAAACATCAAAATGGATAGAAGGATAAAGAGTCACTGTTTTATATGACATAAAAACAACAAAAATGAAAAACAGTATTAATCCAGGAAAGGTTAAAAGAGACAGATGAGTAACATAGGGAAAAATATAATGACCTATAGGATCAAAATATATCAATTAAATCAGAAGAGATATAAAATGTTGGTCAGGTTTTGGCTTCTACCATGACACTGTGAGTGTTACAAGAAACCCCTTCATGACAAACAACTCTAAACTTGAACAAAATACACTTAAAACTGTTTTCAGGCATTGGACAAGAGGCATAACAGGTCAGTTATTCATGATATAATGGAAATATATGAGAAGGGAATCAAGTTTATCCTGCCCTTCTGTACTTATTGCTGATGAAGGGCATGCAGAGTACCAGCAGAGTATAAAGGTCTTGAAGAGCTGAAGAGGCAGACATTGAAGTTTCCTCCAGTTGAAGAAGGAGTAACAGTAAAGTCGGGGTATGAAAAGGACATGCCCTGAAGATCAGTATTTGGATTCTCCTTGAGTCAGAAAGGAATACCAAAAAATAGTGTACAAAATTATGTGGTTTCTAAGAGATAAGGAACTCTCTGACACAAGCTTAACATGGGTACTTTAGTTCTTGGAACATTCCAACCTATCTTCCTTGGAAATTAGTCCCAGGGATGATGGAATGGTACATTACCAGCAATCCTCACTCTAAGAAGTTCCATGGCCTTATCAGGGTGAATAGCAAGTGATTCTCCTGCTTTCTTGTGATCCCAGTATCTCCCTAGTATACTTGCAAGGTGAAATTTCCATTTGAACAGGACTTGTACAAAAATTTTTATGTTGATTTATTTTACCTCCACACAAAACAAAAATGCATGTACAAAAAATTAAGCATAAGTTATCTCAAGGAAACAAATATTACATCACAGAAATTTCAGGCTCCTTAAATGGTTGATATGTTTATTTGTGATAAAATCTTGAGCTTGACAAATTTGTAGAGATAAAGGTAGTAGAAAAAGTTTTGTTCTCAAAGTTAAAGTGCTTTAGTTTCATAGATAAATGATACTTTCTCAAAACTAAACACTTTTGCACTTCAAATAACTTAGATAAGAAGGTGAAAAGGCAGCCTACTCATTGAGAGAAAATTTTTAGAAACCAAATCTGATAAGAGTTTGATCTCCATCATCTCCACAAAGAGATCATGCAACTCAACAATAAAAAGACAAGAAAACCAATCAAATATGGGCAAAAGACTTGAACAGACATTTTTCTGAAGAAGATATACAAATGGCCAAAAAGCATATTAAAAGATGTTCAACATCACTAGCTATTAAGGAAATAGAGACCAAAACTAAAATGAGATATCATTTCATGCTTTGCAGAATCGCCAATTATTAAAAAGGCAGAAAATGGGAAAACTCCTTGACTGTTGGTGGTAATGGAAAAAGGGTTCACTGTGTGATACAGTCCCATTCGTGGTACAATCTTTCCAAAGCATGCACTCAGTGGTTTTAAGTTTCATTACAGACTTTTGCTGTCAACACCTCAGTCAATTTTATAATATTTTCATTACTCCAAATGGAAAAATCTCATACCCTCTAGTACCATCACATCATTGAGTATAAGGTTTCAGAAACCACCACCTACCACAAGTTCTATAAGATGTTTCCTTATATTTTCGTCAAGGAATTTTAACTTTGTTGTAGGATTTGTCAGAATTGTCTATAAATAGTATTATATCATATGCAGTCTGGGAAAGTTTCACTGCTTCCTTTCCAATTTGGATGCCTTTTAGTTACTTATTTTTCTTCACAAATCACTCTGTATGGAGCATACACTACAGTGCTGAATAATATTGGTGACAGCGAACATCCTTGTCTTGTCCCTGAAAATGACGTTCGCTGTAGATTTTTAATTTTTTTTAAATTTTGGTTTCCTTATCTGGCTTTGATATTAGTGTGATCCTAACCATATACAATGAGTTAGGAAGTGTTTACTCTGTTCAATTTTTGGAGGAATATAAGCAGGATTGGAGTTTTTGAAATGTTCATGAAATTCACCGGTGAACGCATCTGGTCCTGTGATTTTCTTTGTTATGAGGTTTCAATCATTGATTTGGTCTCTTTAGTTGTTTTTGTTCAGTTGAGGTCTTCTATTTCTTCTTGAGTCAGTGTAGGTATTTTATATGTTTCTAGAAATTTATCCATTTCATCTAATTTATTTTACTGGCACGAAATTGAGCATAATGTGCTCCTATGCTCCATCTGTGGGGCTGATGGAATATCCCTCTTTTCATTTCTGATTTTAGTTATTTATGTCCTCCCTTATTTTGTCTTTGTCAGAATTGCTAAAGTTATGCTGATTTTATTGATCTTTAAAAGAAAGAACTTTTAATTTCATTGATCCTTTCATTTGTATTTTGTTCTCTATTTCATTTATCTCCAATATAATCTTTGTAATTTTGTTCCAACTGCTCTTATTGTATTTACTATGTTCTTCTATTTCTAGTAATTCATGTGGTAAATTTAGGTTTCATATTTGAAATCTTTCTTTTTTGTTTTTTATTGTAACTATTCAGAGGTATAAATTTCCTTCTCTGCATTGCTTTTCTGCATCTATAAGATTTGGTATGTTTTGTTTTTGCTCACTTTCCTCAAGATATTTACCAATTGCCTTTGTGATTTCTCCTTTGACCCACTGGTTTTTTAAAAATGTATGCTTTAATTTCCATATATCAGTAAATTTTCCAATTATCTCTCTGTTATTGGTTTTTAATATCATTTCAGTTTTGTCAAAGAAGATTCATTGTATGATTTCACTTTTGTTAAACTTATTGTCTTGTTTTGTGACTTAGCATATAGTCTATTTTGAAGAATGACTCATATGTTCTAGAGAGGAATGTGTATTCTGATCTTGTTGGGTTAAGTGTTCTGAACATATGCTAGCTTTAGATTGTTTATAGTATTCACTATTCATTATTAAATACTGTGTATTGAAGTCTATTTCTAGATCATAGAACCATCTATTTCTGCATTCAAAAGTTTCAATATTTCTTTCATTATTGTTGTTCTCTGCCATTTCAGTGCATATATATTTATAACTGTTTTTGTTTTCTTATTGAATTGACCACTTCATCCATCCATAGTGCACTCATTTGTCCTTTTTAACAGTTTTGGACTTGAAGATTATTTTATCTGAAATTAGTATCGCCACCCTAGCTTTCTTTTGGTTACTATTTGCATGGGATACTTTCCCATCCTTTCACTTTCAACCATCTTGTGTCTTTGAATTTAAGTTGAGTCTTTTGGAAAAAGTGTATAGTTTTAACCATTGTACAATCTCTGCCTTTAGATGGAGAGTTTAGTCGATTTCCATTTAAATTAGTTTCTAACAATGCAGAAATTTTTTCTGCCATTTTTGCGTTTTGCACATTGTTTATTTTACACATTTTTGTCCTTCAATTTTTCCATTAAGGTCTATTTTCATATTGATTTGACTTTTTGTGTTGTAGAATTTTGAGTCCCTTCTTATTTCCTTCTGTTTATTTTTCAGATATTTTTGTGGTTATTATTGTGCCTAAATACTACATCCTTAATCTATAATTGTCTTATTTAGTTTGATGCAACATTGTTCCTATACCCCACCCCAACCTCACTTTTTGATTATACATGATAGGAATTAATTTTTACACAAATATCCTAAACCTTAGAATTGTCATTATTTTTAAGCACATGCTTTTCAGAATCTGTTCAAATTAAAAATTGGAGTTACATAAAAAATAAAACACAATATAATACAAATATTTATGGTTAACCATATGGTTACCATAATCAGAAATTATTATTCTTTTATGCTGCTTCAATCCACTCTGAAGAACTTCTTGGAACATTGCTTGTAAAACAGGTCTTGCAGAGATGAACTCCTTCAATTTTTATTTATCTGAGAATATCTTAATTTTTCCCTTATTTTTAAGACAGTCTTGCCAAATATAAAAATCCCTCTTGAAATTGTTTTCCCTTAGCAATTAATTATGTCATCCTACTTCCTCATGTCTTCATGGTTTTTGCTGAGAAATCAACATTTAATTTTTATTGTGACTGCCGTTTTACATAACATGTTGCTTTTCTCTTGAAGATTCAATAACTCTTTCCTTGCTCTTTCATTCTATAATTTTACTGTCTGGGCATGGTTCTCCTCAAGTTTATCCTGTTTATTTTTCCTGGTCTTTTTGAATGTGTAAGTATTTCATTAAATTTGAGAAGTTTTCTGACATTATTGCTTTGAATATTCCCTTTGCCCGTTTATTTTTTTTCTTCTAGGACTCCTGTTATGGCTATATTGTTATTCTTGATGTTGTCCTACGTGTTCACTTTTTTCATTTTTTTTCTTTCTTGTCTTCAACCTGAATAATTTTAAAAGTACTGTCTTCAATTTATCTGATTCTTTCTTCTGTATATCCAACATCTGATATTCTTTGAGGACATGATATTTTATCTTATTCCTTTGGATGGCCCATTATTTCTTGCATCTTTGCTTGTCTGGCAAACTTTTTATCACAATGTAAATTTTAATATTTTAATGTTTCAAGTATGGGATTTAGTCTGTGAGATATCAGATTCTTAAGTTTGTATACAGCTGGTTGTATGCTAAATATAACATTGAGTGATATATAATCACTAAAAATAAATCAAAGCATAAAACACTTTTCACTATCTTTTGAAGATTTGTTCTGTTTTGGCTGCTACTCTGCTATCAAGAAGATCAGCCAGAGGCATAAATGTGGAGTCCTTTCTTTTTCTGAGTCTGTCTCCTTCTGGGCTGCCTTCTGGGCCTTAGAAATACCCGTTTGCTGCAAATGGAAAAACTGCCTCATCTCTGTGAAATAGAAATTCCCCCCTTTAGGATGTTCTTTGTACGTGTTAAAACCAGGACTCCTTTGCCCTAGCTGGCTTTGAATTGATTGCTTTTCACACTCCTTTAACTGTCTGCAATGTGTTTCTACCTGCAGGGTAAGTTCTGAGAAGGGCAAGAGGGAGATGGGACTCCTGAATTAGGTTTTCAGGCAGCCACTGGGTAATAGAAGAGAACCCGCAGACATGCACTCTAATATGCCCATAGTGATTAGTCTGTTCCCTCCAAAATTTTCTTAGTCTCATTGTACTTTTTATGAATTGAATAACTGTGCATTCAAAATTTCATCAAATATATAATATATTACATCATAATTCTTTGATTCAAATCTTCATATTCTCTCCTGAAATTCAGCAGTATAAACATTTTCTTGTAGGAGTTATTTCTAAATCTACATGAATATTGATTTCATTGTCATTAATTAGTGAAATATTCATAAGAAGAGATTTCATCTAGTTGTATATAGAGGAAATAAGCTTTTGGCCATTCATATAATTATAAAATCTTACTCATCTCAGCAATGATTTTTACTTTCTTCTCTCATATTTCTTTTAATATAATAAAAGGCAATACTTTAAAATTATAAAACAAATTGTACAAATATCAGTGTGGCTAAACACAATACCTATGATGTGTTTATGAACTGATTGATACTCCCAAGACTGACTGGAGAAACCCTGATGTATTTTTTGTGATACCTAAAAAATTCCCGTTCATCAACTTTTGCATACTCCTAGAAAGAAGTTAGGTATGCTGCACCAGTCAATGCAAAATATATGAAAATGTGGGTTTTACAAAAGTCTATTTTAACATAGGTCAAAAAGTATTATAAGTATTTAATACTGAAAGCTGCATATTCTGTGGGATAAAATTATATAAACACATAAATACACACACACATATATAAATAAGCTTTAAATGCACAAAGGAGAATATTTGGATGAAAATATATTTAAAGAATAACAAGATTTATAAATAATTTTCATTTCTTCTTTTGAATTTGTTGCAAAATAAATTTGTGTAATGAAAGATTTTTAATCCTATGATAATGTCACACTTTTAAATATAAAAGTGTTTTATTTTGAGAAAGATATTCCATCCTTTGTGGTTAATGATATGCCCTATTGATCAGTGATTAACTATTACTCTAGAAATACCTTTATTTTACCCAATCATAAAATAGACCATGACAAAATAATACCAAAAGTTCTGTTCAAAATTATATGAGTACTAAGGGGAAGTCAACTCTTTGTTTCAAATTAACAAGCATGCATTTGTCCTTGAACTTTTATCCTTGGTATCATGCTGAAAAACTTCCTTGTAAATTAGGCCCAAAGATGACCAAACATTGCATTATCAGCAATCCTCAAAATAACTGGTGCCATTGCATTATTTGGGTGAATGGCAAGGGATACCTTCCTTGTTGGTGTTTAACATAGCTCCTTAGTGAGACATAATTTCCAGGTGAAATTACTCTTTGACCAGGACCTGAACAAAATTTTTAGGTTGATTTATTCTACTTTGAAATTAAAAATAATTTTAAAATTAAAGTTATGTAATCTTAATGGAAATAATTATAATATTGCAGAAAATATAGGCTTCTGATG
>JAQZBX010060013.1:0-17398 GCA_029593785.1 Cabassous unicinctus
ATTCCCCACCCACCAAAGGGTGGGGCTCAACGCCCTAATGATGTGACCCAGTCAACACCCTAATCATAACTTAATCATGCCCAGATTAACAGATCAGTTTACAAGCATGATCCAATTATATTTTTGGAATTCATAATTACATCAAATTGGCCAACAGTTACACATGGCAAAAGAGATTTTGCAGATGAGCTTAAGTTACTATTGAGATAAAGAGGTTATCCTGGTTTCTTCAGGTGGACCCAGTGTAATAACTTAAAAAAGAGGAAGGCAGAAAAGGTCGAAGTCAGAGAAGGAACTGTGATTATGGAAGCAGGGTTGGAGCGATGAGAAAGACTCTTCCCACCATGCTGGCTTTGAAGATGAAGGGAGACACGAGTTAAGTCATGCAGGTAACCTCTAGAAGCTGGTAAAGCTAAGGGTGTGGATTCTCCCCAGAGCCTCCAGAAGGAATGCAGTCCTGCCATCACCTTGGTTTTGGCCCCTTGAAACCCATTTTGGGCTTCTGATCTCCAGAACTGTAAGATAGTAAATTGTGTTGTTTTAAGCCACTACGTTTGTGCTATAGCAGCAATATGAAACTAAAACATCTAGAGAATAGACAATACAAGCAAAAAGAAGAAAATAAAAAATTTGATTATCTCTACATTCCAAGAGAAGTACTATTAGTATTTTGGTATATGTCTGTGGTTTTTTGTATTTTAAAATTACACAAATGGTTTTATGTTTCCTTAAAAAAAATTTTTACTAGCGAAGTTGTAGTTTTACAGAAAAATCATGCAGAAAATATAGAGTTTCCATAGATAACCCCACCCCCTTGCATACACATGTAGTTTTCCCTATTCTTAACTCTTTGTACTAGCGTGGTACCTTTGTTACAATTGATGAAGCAATATTATTATAATATACTATTAACTATAGTTCATAGTTTACATTACCATTTACTGTTTGCTTTCCTTTCCTTTTGTAACTTGCTTTTCTCAGTCAATATTAAATTTTTCAGATTTCTTTATGTTGACAATGTAGTCCTAGTTCATCCATTTTAAATGATGTATAATATTTCATGGTAAGAATTAACCATAATTTATCTAATGTCCTATGACAGACACTTGCATTGTTTCCAACTTTTCACTATAGTAATGTGATGAATTCCTTGAATACGTTGGGCATATATGCAAGAGTTACTTGAGGACGATGGTTCTCAATGTTGGTGGTATATTAGAGATTTTTTAAAAATACCTGGTTCACACCCCCATGAGATTCTAGTTTAATTGATCTGCAAAGGCCTCTGGGCATCAGTATTTTTGAAAAAAGTTCTTTCAGGTGATTGAGAACCACTCAGTTTGGGTATGTATCTATTAGCCAGGTCATAGAATAGGCATGTCTTTACTTTGCTAGTATTTCTAAATTGTCCTCCAAAGTAGTTACATAAGTATTCAGTCCCAATAGCAATATATTGGAGTTCCCATTTCCACACATTCTCATCAGCATTTTGTGGCTTTATTCTTTGTCAATCTGATGGCTGCAAATATGGTATGTCATTGTTATTTTATTTGTATTTCGTAACTTTTAATGAGGTTGAGCATCTTTTCATATATTTATTGGTCTTGGGTGCCCCATCTTCTGTAAATTGCCTGCTTTTATCTCTTGTTCATTTTAAATTGAGTTGTTTATCTTTTTCTTATTGATGTGAAGGAATTCTTTATATATTCTGGATTGCTGGTGAATATCTTTTCCCTATCTATGACTTGCCTTCTCACATTTTATGATTCTTTTATCATACAAAGGATTTTCATTTTAATATAGTCAGACTTAGCAACTGTTTACTTTATGGTTTGTGCCCTTATTTCTTGTTTAATAAAACCTTTCCTAACTTTGATATCATAAAGACATTCTTCTATATTTTTATGATAGATTATTACAGTAATGGCCTCCAATGAATCACACCTCCCTATATCAATATTCTTGTGTAGTCATCTCCCACAATGATTCTGGACTTGGCTAAATGGGCCCTGTGACTTGGTTTGACCAAATAGACATCAGCAAATGTGATGCAAGCAGAGACTAGGTATGTGCCTGTGCATTGGGACTTGCCATCTTGGGCACACAGCCACCTTCAGACTTGTCTGCTGGAAACTTGTGATCTTGTGGAGGGCCAGCACCACCTGCCAAACATGTGAGGCTACCTTGGACCATCCTGGCCCTGTTGATCCTCCAGATGACTGCAGCCACATGAGGGACCCCAGGGGAAACTAGCATAAGAACCACCCCATTGACCATAGCCCAAACTGCTGACCCACAGAATTGTGAGCAAATAAGATGATTATTGTTTTAAGCCAGTAAGTTTTGGGGTGGTTTGTTACACAGCAATAGAAAAATGATATAGTTTTTTTTCTAAAACAAACTTCTTCTTAAGTTTTGCTTTTCATATTTGGACTTAAAATCTATCTGTAATTTACGTTTTGAGCATGATAAAAGATAGAGATATAACTATATAAACAAGGCTAGCCTGTTTTTCTAACACTATTTATTGAATAATCCAACTTTATTTGAAATGCTACTTCTGTCATACACCTAGTTCCAGCATGTGTTAGTCTCTTTCTAGACTTTCTCTTTCCTTCCATTTGTCTATTTAGCTATCTGCACCAATACTACATTGCTTTACTTATTATACCTTTATTCAGTTTTAATATCTGATAGGAAGTTTACTTTTATTGCCTACTGTTTAGTTTCCTAGCCTGCTCAAAGCAGGTACTGTGAAATGGGTTGACTTAAACAATGGGAATTTATTGGCTTACAGTTTGAGACCAGGAAAATGTCCAAGTCAAGGCATTAACAAGGTGATGCCTTCTTCCTGAAGTCTGGCTGCCAGCAATCCTTGGCCCCTCTGCCATATGGCAAGGCATATGGCGGGATCTGCTGGGCTCTCCCTTTTTTTCTGGGTTTCATTGATTTCAACTTCTTGCTTCCATGGGTTTCTTCTTCTTGGTATGAGTTTTATTCTCTAATAAAGGATTCCAGTAATAGGATTAAGTCCCATCCTGAATGAGGTGGGCCATACCTTAACTGAAGTAGCCTCATCAAAAGATCCTACTTAAAATGGGTTCACACTCAAAGGAAAGGAATAACTTTAAGAACATGTTTTTCTGGGGTACATACAGTTTTAAACCACCACACCTACTTAACAGGCCTTCTCTTCTTCTTCCTTTTTGATTAACAGGACACCAGATTTATTTAGGACAGCAATGACCTCAGTTCTAGGCAATGGATCTTGATTGAACTAAACCACAAAACTATGGTCAACTCTGCTCAACTGCCCGTTTTGTGCAAAATGAACTAAGAATGGTTTTTACATTTTTAAATGGTTTAAACAATCACGAGAAGAAAAATATTTTATGATATGTGAAAATTACATGAAATTCACATTTCAGTGTTCATAATACAGTTTTATTCAAACACAGCCATGCCATTCATTTACATTTTGTCTATGTCTGCTTTCATGCTGCAATGGCAGAGTTGAGTAGCTATTACAGAAACAGCAAGGTCCTCAAAGCCTAAACAATTTATTATATGACCTTTATAGAAGAAATTTGCCAACTCCTATTCTAAGCAAATTATGAAATCCTGATCCCCTCTTTCACAACATCCCTTCAGCTCAGGGTACCATGTGACCCAGTTCTGGCAAATGAAACTTAGGTGAAATTTGCTGCAGTATTGTAGGAAAGCTTTTGGTTTCCTGATAAAAGGAAACAGATACTTAGTGTTTGTATTAGTCAGGGTTCTTTCAGGAAACAGAATCAACAGGACGTATCCGTCAATAATATGAGATTTTAAAAGAATCTCTCACGCGACTGTGGGGATGCACAAGTCCAGGTTACACAGGCAGGCTGCAAACCAGGGGCTCCGATGAAAGTCCGATGAAAGGTCCTTGACGAGTTTCTGGGAGAAGTTGGCTGTCCAACGACAAGCTGGGAAATTCTCTCTGAATGTTGAAATCACTTCCCCTTTTAAGGCATTCAACTGATTGGATAAAAGGTTCACCCATTGATGATGCAATCTCCCTGATTAATGCAGATGTAATCAGCTATCCACACAGTAAACTCACTGGTGATCGAAGTTGATAAATGCTCTTATATTACAATTAGCCCAGTGCTTGCTGGACCAAACACCTGGACACAATTACCTGGCCGAGTTGACACATTAGGCTAACCATCAGTGTTCTTAGCCTTTCTTCCTTTTTACTTCCTAGAAAGATAATATCTGGGCAGCAACAACCATCTTATGAATATGAGGCAAAATAATTATAAAAAGGCCATGAAAATATAGAAACCTCAGCCTTAAAATTATTAAGCCATTGAATCAAAGCCAACTACTACTTACCTTGTCTTCTCATTACATCAGAAAAATATACTCTTTTTTGTTTATAGGACTCATTGATTTCCCTATTGCTTGCAACAAATACACTATCAAGTTGGTCTTAGAAGTTTTACTATAATATGGTATCAACATGAATGGGCAGAATATTTAGATCTTACCTGGTTTTTCACTGAACCTTTTAGCTCAAAGCTAGGGCTATCATATACCATCTCAGATCAATGTAGAAGTGAGGCAGGCTAGTTTAGGGAATAAAAAGATGAATCTGGGACCTGGTAGAAAAACACAGCCATGAAACACATGGCCATAGAATTCTTCGTTGTTTGCACTTGCTGTCTGCTCTCTGTGTCTGCTTGTCTTCTCTTTAGGAGGCCTGGGAACCAAATGTGGGACCTCCCACGTGGGAGAGAGGCACCCGATCACTTGAGTCACCTCCACTCCCTGCTTTGTTGTTTCTCTCATTGTGATTCCTCTTTGGGTCTCCTTATTGCATCATCTTGTTGCATCAGCTCTCTGTCTTGCTTGTCCTCTCCAAGAGGCACCGGGAACCAACCCGGGACCTCTCATGTGGTAGGTGGGAGCTCAATTGCTTGAGCCACATCTGCTTCCCAGCCATGGAATTCTGCTTGGAAATCCTCTGAGAGAAAGACCCCCACCAGATGCTGGAAGAACTCGCAAGAATTTTCCTTTATGATCCAGGATCAAGGAAAAGCCCTGGATATTCTTGAGGGGCATTATCATTGGGTTCCACTCCTGGGGGAATTGACTGGTGGAGTAATCAATCAAAACAACAAACAACTGGGACCCCTCCCCCAAACATTAACAAGTGGAAGGAATAATTAATGATTTAAAAAGCAAGCCCAGGGGCTAAATCATCCCTTCTCTCCCTTCTCTGCCAGGACCAGCCTGCAAGTATACCTGGGACCCAAATCTATTATTTTCTCCCATTTCTATTCTCTTCTCTCATTTCCTTAATAAACTACTGGCCTAACTAAACTGGCATGTTCTGAAATTCCTTTATGTAACATAGCCAAGAACCTAGAGGAAATCCGGCAACAGAAGGGTTATGATGAGCAGCCATATTACAGTTTGTTATTATAATTTATAGCACTATTTTTAATGTTATAAGAAAATGTTAAAGCACTATAATTATTACCAACATCATTATTAAAGTATAGCAGAAAAAAGAAAATAAACAAAAAATTAAAGCAAAAAAGAAAATAAAAAAGAAAAAAGAAAAAAGAAAAAAAACAAGTAAATTTTAAAAATAAAAATAAATAAAGTAAAGCTCAGTGTTTAGAAACACCAAGAAGTAAGCCAGTGTCCCAAAGAGGGCCAGAGTCCTTTCCTGCTATTGACATTCAGAGGTTGTGAAAAAAGAAATGCTCTTATTTTGCAGTGGTTGCTAACCTTGATGTCCTGAATGTATTCTATTTGCCCCTCCAAATCTACCCTCTACTCTTCCACAGCATACTCTTGTGCTTCAGAAGATTGACCTGTATGGAACAGGCTTCCCCTCCTCCAGTTTCTAGTGCCGTCAGTCTATAGGGAGTAACAGCAGGTAACTGGAAGGGGGAGATCGAGGTTGGGATGCAATCTGATTTATCTTTTGATACAGCTCCTGTGGTAATCCTATCCACACAGGTCTTTCGCTCTTCATCTATCCTGGTTTAGGAGTGGTAACATCTCCCACCAGGCTCTTTTTAGCCCCAGGGCATCGACATTATCCTTTGTGGTATTTCTACTCATATCTATGTAAATAGTCTCCTTCATAATCTGAATAGCCTCTCTTTCCTGTTGGGACCTTCACTGATACACTGAGGTGACAGGTGATCATTTCCCTGCCACATGGTAGAAAAGGTATATCTGTAGTAGAAGAGAATGAAAGAGAAGGAGAGTGTGAGATGGAGAAATAGTCTGGGTGCCATGGAGACCGCCAATTCCAGTCCCTGAGGCAAGTCTTCCATTCCATGAGCTATCTTAGTATATCCATGGCACGTAACAGGAAGCCCATTAGTGTTTACAATAATTTGAGTTGGGCTTTGTGTTGCTATGGGTTGAACTGAATTTCCCCAAAATATATATTTAAGTCCTAACCTCCAGTAACTTGGAATGTGACCTTATTAGGAAATAGGGTGAAGATGGAGACAGAGATTGGAGTTACGCTGCCACAAGCCAAGGAACCCCGAAGATTGCTGGTAACTGCCAGAAGCAAGGAAGACACAATATGTATCTTAATACTAACAAGAGCAGAAAACTAGAAAAACTCCCCAACCCCTTCCCAGGGATGTCAAGTCTATGATTAATTTTCTTTGTTCCAAACAAAACCTGCAAGAAAACCCCTTAACAGGGAGGCAGGTTTGAGATTAATTAGATCTCCTGTCCTCTGCCAACCGATAAAACCATTTTTCCTTCCTCGCCTAGTTTGGTGTGTCTTTCTGTTCTGCCACACTGAGTGACGAGCCCGTGGACTGCTCTGGTCTCTCTCTCTTTTTTTTTTAAGATTTATTTTTTTAAAAAAGATTTATTTTATTTATTTCTCCCCAACCTCCTTGTTGTTTGCACTTGCTGTTTGTTCGTCTTCCTTGTTTCTTTTTTAGGAGGCACGGGGAGCCGAACCCCATACCTCTGATGTGGGAGGGAGGTTCCTAATCACTTAAGCCACCTCCACTCCCTGCTTTGTTGTGTCTTTTATTATTTTCCCTCCCCGTGTCTCTTGTTCCCTCGCATCAGCTTGCTGTCTTCTTTAGGAGGCATCAGGAACCTCTGCTCCCTGCTTTGTTGTGTCTCTCATTATGTTCCCTCTTCTTGTGTCTCTTGTTGTGTCAGCTTGCTGCGCCTGCCCGTCGTGCTAGCCTGCTGTCTTCTTTAGGAGGCACTGGGATCCGAACCAGCAACCTCCTATGTGGTAGGCAGGAGTCCACTCACCTGAGCCACATCAGCTTCCCTCTGGCCTCTTTCAGTGCTCTCAGGAAAATCAGGAAATTCTTTCCTTGAAACCCTCAGTAAACCTTTCCTTCTCAGATAGTGTCATATGCCCATTCTTAACCTATAATAGTGGCCGGGAGGTGGGATTATGCTGATTAGTTTCAACCTGAGCCCTAAACCCTACCCCTTGAATGGGAGGGAGGTACAATTTCCTTAGAAACATATAGGCTCCACAGTCGGGGATGTAGGCAGGAGACTGGATAATGAACAATAATTAGGAGAGCTACCAGGAGTGTAAGGGGATGGCTATTGGGGAGATAACCACAATAGCCTCTCTATCTTCCCACATATGTAAGCCAGTAGTTTATTTTCTGCTTAAGTTATTTTATGTTGTTTCTTTCTTTTCATGAAATAGTCCTGACTAATATAATTAGGAAATTCTTGGTCTAATCCTAGCTCTGTCACAAGTTGTATGACTTTGGGCTTGTCACATAAGCCAGGGCAGGGAGAGGGAAAAACAGGTGTAATGCGGGGGCATTTTTGGGACTCGGGAATTGTCCTCAATGACATTGCAAGGACAGATACAGGCCGTTATATATCTTGCCATAACCTACAGAATTTGGTGGGAGAGAGTGTAAACTACAATGTAAGCTATAATCCACGCTTAGTGCAATGCTCTAAAATGTGTTCATCAATTGCAATGAATGTACCACACTAATGAAGGATGTTGTTAATGTGGGAAAATGTGGGAGGTGTGGGAAGCAGGGCATATGGGAATCCCCTATATTTTTTTACATAACATGTATGTAACCTATATCTTTAAAAAAAAAATAGGTGTAATACGGTGGCATATTCGGGACATTGGAATTGTCCTAAATGACATTGTAGTGATGGATACAAGCCATTGTATATCTTGCATAACTTATAAAAATGTGTGGGAGAGAGTTTAAACTGTAATGTAAACTATAATTCACACTTAGTGGCAATGCTCCAATACGTGTTCATCAATTGTAACAAATGTACCACACTAATGAGGGATGTTGTTAATGTGGGAAAGTGTGGCAAGGGGAGGGAGTGGGGCACATGGGAATCCCCTATATTTTTTATGTAACATTTATATAGTCTAAGTAACTTTTAAAAAATAATAATTAACTGAAAAAAAAAAAGAAAAGATTAATCAGACCTGCCCACCTCACAAGGTTGCTGAGAGGCTTCAATGAGATAAGAGATGTGAAAGCACTTTATAACTGTAAAAGGCCAAACAAACGTGGGAGCTTTTTATTAGCAGTAGCATCGTTCTTGTCTTACCCGGGAGATCACTTTTTTTTTTTTTGCTCCCTTTGGTAAGCAAATTAAACATTCCCCTCTGACCCAGAAGGCTAAATTGCTAACATTCTCCCTAAGGCTTTCTCTTCTTCCCCTTTCTTAAGAGACTTCACTCTGCGCTACTAAGAGCCAGAGTTGGATTGAATTCAAGGGTTTTCTCCACTGTCCCGGAAAAGAACCAAAATTGACAGGTCATTCCAATCAGTCAATCCAAAAGTACTAATTAAGCACCTTTCTGGTGCCTGCTATTCTGTTAGATTAATAAATGTAAAATTAACAGAGTGAATTATCACAGGGAGAGCAGCACTTTATGCAACTGGAGATTAGTCCAGCAACAAACATTTATTGTGCTATCTTCAAGACATTATGTGAGCTCTTACCAATGCAAGGACTTTTATGAGTTGACTGTGATAAGAAGGAAAGTGTTGAAGGAAATTATTACACAGGAAATTTGACAAAGTGGGTTTTGCAAGGAGATTGTAGAGTACTTTGGACACTTATGAATCCCTGTGTTTCGTTCTCTAGTTCCCTGGAGATGAAACCCTTACTCTGAGAAAGCAGTAACTGTGCTCAATTTAATAAAGATAACTTTCAATAATCAGAATAATCATGGAGATACGGAGAAAGATGCTTCCTCCCTGCCACTGCACAAAGCTGTTAGAATTAACTGTACTGAAGGATCTCAGAGTATAAGGCTGCGGTGATTCTCTTCAGAAGTACTTTTTCTAAATACATCTTTCTCCTTTGTGCAGGTCACTGGGGTATATCAGTGAGTCAGGGAAGGAAGGGTTGGGTCTGTGTATTTTAATAAAAATACACCCCACACACACATACACACACTTTGAGACCCACTGGCCTAAAGTATGAGTTTTGAGTACCCATGGACTCCTACCCTCCTCATCCAATGTATCCCGACTGTACTTTTGGTGAGTCAAGTTCAGCTCCCATAGGACATAACCTCAGTCTGAAGACAGAGAAGTGTCGGTTTCCTCTAGGTTCTTAACTATATTGCATAAAAGAATTTAAGAACACACCAATTTAGTTAGGCCAGTAAATAGAATTTATTGGAAAACAGGAGGGAAGAACAGAGTTTGCTGAGAAACGGGAAAGAAGGACGGAAATACACACCAAGATTTGGTGCGGGCTCCTCCAGGCAGAAAGCGTGCGCTCTGCCTTGTGTGGTCACCTTTCAAACTATCAATTGTTCCTCCCCCTTGCCAATGATAAGGGGAGGGGCCCCAGCTGTTAGTTACTGCACCAATGGTGGGGCCCAATGGTGAGGCCTGTTTGGAATATCGGGGCCAAGGGGAGGTTCCAGAAAGAGAAACTGGGACCTCAAGGTTAAACTCAAGGTCTCAGCGGAGTCTTGCAGCCATGTTGTCTGTTGGCCACGTTGTGGCTTGTCTTCTCCTTGTTTCCCTGGCTAACCTGCCTCAAGTCTACTCAGAATTCTCTGGATCCCTCCTCAGAGGTGGCAGGGGCTATTCCCCATGATGTTCAGGTTCAAGGAGACTATGGGTGGCGTGTGAAACTGTCCTTGAGATATGACTGAGGACATTCCCTGAGTCGAGTAGGAGCCCACAGGGGGCCCACCAGACCTGTATTCTGCTCTTATCAATCTCCTCCTCATTCATGACTAACCAGTCACAGCACCTGCCCTTTTTCTGCCCTTTTTTCTGTCTCCTCAAGGGCTTCCCTAATCTCTCCTTATGCCTCCATTCGGAACATGACTATTATCTCCTCTGGCGCCTTCTCCAGCCACCCCAAAACTCTGCTCAGACTTGTTGGATCTGCTTTTGCCTTTCGATCGGTGGAAGCAGTGTTTGTAACCAGCCCCAGTCTGGCCCCTTGAGGGATCCCCATCCATGGCCTCTCCCTAGTAGTCTGGAAGCCTTACGATCCCTTCTCCTCTATTACCTCACCTCTCGGAAGGGCCTCTGGTTCCCCAGCCTAATCTTGTCTTTTCTCCTTGGCTCCTAGACATCTGGTTTGGCCCCAGACCGTGGCCTCTCACTAAGGCTTTAAATCACGTCCCAGACCTCCAACCCATGGTCCTGTGGGCACTCATTTATATTCTCCCCAGACCACTCCCTAAGTCTTTCAAGGCCATTAGAGATAAAAAGTCCCTAGCCAGCCCCTTTTCTAGGGAGGAAGTTCAGTGTGGTAGCTTCAGTCTGAGAACTGGACCCAGACATCTCCCAAGACCTCAAGAGCCCTGGGAACACCCAGTGGCAGGGGCTCCTAATCCCCAGAATGCTGGGACAGCAAGCAGGGCTCTTGACTCCCAGGATACTGGGGCAGCGAGCAGTTTCCGTTCAGTAAGTTCTAGGAGTGGGACGCCACTAAGACTGATAAACACATTCTCATCTTCCCCTGGGATAATGGGCAGCTTCTCCAGCATTCCCACAGACTCCCACCAGGGTGTTTTCTCAGGAACTGGGACAACCTGACTACTGATGGTCTGAAAAAGGAAGAGGCTAATCTTTTTCTGCAACACCGCGTGGCCACAATACACGTTAGAGGATAGCCAAGAATACCCGCTAAGTGGGACCCTCAATTACAACCTCATACTCCAGTTAGACCCCCTGTGTCAGAGGGAAGGAAAATGGCTAGAAATTTCCTATGTCTAGCTTTTCATGGCTCTGTATCAGAACAAGAGCCTAAAGGGTTCTTGTCGACTGTTATGTACAGGGAAAACCCGGACCACAAGGAATACCCTCTTCCGAAAGGGAAAAAGACAAGTTAGATGACCCCCGTCTTAGTAGGCCACCCATTATGACCTTGTCCCAGGCCCAGAAGTCCCTTTAAACCCACCCCCGGCAGGGGCATAAGCACCGCGCCCCACCCCCCCAACCCCCGGTATGGCCCAGGGTCCAGTCTGGTAGGTCACACCTGGAGTGGAGCCTCATTCCACCCAGCTAGGACAAGGGAGTTCCAGCACCTCACACTGGCCTTTGAAATAACCTGGGGTGACATTCACATTATTCTCTCAACTTGCTGCACTCCAGAGGAAAAGCTCCACCTCTGGTCTGGCTGCCCTTCAGCCTAACCAGTATGTGGTAGGAACAGTAGCAATCCTAAATGCAGACCCTGGGTGGACATCAGAGGGGACAAACAGATCTGAGGGCTAGAGACCATATGGTCACTTGTCTCCTCGAAGTGATGAGAAAGTGTGCTACCAAACTGGTCAATTATAACAAACTTAGGGAAATCACTCAGGAGCAGAACAAAAACCTAGCCTTGTTTCAAGGAAGGTTGGTAGAGGGAATGAAAAAATACACTCTGGTAAATCCTGACTCTAGAGAAGGACAAATCCTCCTGGGAACTCGCTTTATTAGCCAGGCTGCCCTAGATATCAGTAGAAAGCTGCAAAAGCTTTCCTTGGGTCCCTAGCCCTCCATGAACACCCTTTTAGAAACAGCCCTTTCAGTCTTCAACAATTGTGATCATGCCACTGAAGAGGAACAGGTAAGGAAGGGCGGGCAAGGGGCCCAGGAACATGCTCACATTTTAGTTGCTGCCATTAAAGGCATCCTGTCACCTTGGGGCCACGTGAACCCAGGCTCCACGTCATCAGGAACCTGCTTCAAGTGTGGAGAGGCTGGCCACTGGAAACACGACTGCCCCAAGTTGCCTTGCCACTGAGACCCACTGGGGTCCTGCCCCAGGCGTGGAAAGGGTGGGCATTGGGCCTGGGAATGCACCATTCCCCAAAGGGGGACGGGACTCTCCTGCGAGCCCTGCTCACCACGACCGAGGAGGACAGAAGGGACCTGGGTGTAGACATGGCTCCCTGGACAACACTGCAAATTATCACCCAGGAGGAACTTTGCGTGATCCTTGACCTGGCAGGTAAGATTGTTAATTTATTAATTGATACAGGAGCCATCTACTCAGTCCTGACCTTCCATTCTGGACCTCTCTTGTCTCGGTCATGCCCCATAGTAGGAATTGATAGAAAATCTAAATCCAGGCCGTTTACCAAACCCCTCCCCTACAGAATAGGTAATCTTCTCATAAGCCACCAGTTTCTAATTATTCCAGAATGCCCAGCTCCTCTGTTGGACGAGATCTCCTATACTCCCTGGGAGCCAGCATTCAGTTAATAAACCCTAACCTGCTCCCCCAGGCATCTGGTGTCCTAGAGGTAGAAACTGGCAAGCTGGGATTTGAGACCATTTGCCTGGCTGCAGTGTCAGACCTAGGCCAGGGGAACCCTTTAAGCACAATTCCCCTGGAAATGGCTAATCAAATAAATTCCCTAGTGTGGGATACAGGAGTTCCAGGACAAGCCCTCCAGGTCCCCCCAATTTCCATTTCTTATAACACTTCCAACCCTACCCCTATAGAAAACAGTCTCCCCTCAAGGAAGAAGCTCTCAAAGACCTCCAGCCCATGATTTAAAAGTTCCTAGAGAATGGCCCCCTGGATCCCTGCCAATCCCCTTGTAACACTCCAATGCCTCTCAAAACTCTTCTTCCCCTCCTTTCCTGGGCCAACTTCATTTTTCCTCCTATAACAGTACCTTCTGGATGGCCCCTTGGCTGGTCAAACACTTGGGTATGCTGGCCACTTCTCTCTGAGTCTGGGGGCCAAGTGCCTACTTAATCTGGTACCCCCATCAATGCCACAATGCCTACCAGTACCAGAGATCCACTCAAAGCTTGGTGGCCTAAAGAAGAAATAGCAAGAAACTCAAATGCTACCCAGTACTGTTGTAGACACTCTGCCAGTGTTTGTGATTCCATACTTCTAAACACAGCCTATACCAACCAAAACACCCCACCAAAGATGCCGTGGATGTGTCGTAAACTAGACTGTTATGGCCTGGTGGGAGAACGAACCATCCTTGTCTGGGGCATCCAGAGAAGCATCCTGTTTCATAACCCAGGGCCCAATGGGTGTATGTCAGTACTGTCTGCTTGCAGGTTAACCAGCGACCTAGTAAGTGTAAGTTCTAAAGAGGGCTCCAGCTCACCAATAGCCAATCTCACATTTGCTGCTACTTCATTAAGATGGAATTTTCTTTCTTTGTGGAGACAAGGCTTACCTCTTCTCATGTACGCTTGTGTTCACTAGCGTACACCACCCACTCCATGTACTATGATCCTGGAAATCTCACCCTCCCATTTCCCGTATTTTCTAACCATATAGTAACTAAAAGGGCAGTGCCTCTCCTCATCCCTCTCCTAACTGTATTAGCAGTTTATACCAGCAGGGCTACCAAAATCTCTCCTAAGAGTTAGCCAAACAGCATAGAAGAAACTAGCCACACCTTAGAAACCCTTAGACAACAAATAGACTCCCTTGCTGCCATGGTGTTGCAAAATCACAGAGCCCTAAACATGTTAATAGCAGCACAAGTTGGAACTTGCCTGTTCCTCAAAGAAGAATTCTGTTTCTAGACAGCATTCAAAACCTACAAGATCAAGCCCATCAGCTTCGAGAGGATGTGGCCTCTGGAGGTAACTGGCTTTTCTCACTCCCATGGTCCAGTCTGTCATGGCTGACCCCCTTTTTTAGGGCCATTTATACCCCTCTTCTTTATACTCTTAGTAGGTCCACGTATCTTCAAAATTCTAACTAAATTTCTCTTCCAGGTTACAAGCCTTCCAAGTCAAGCTAATGTTCCTGTGTGAGTTCCAGCCAGTGCCCACTACTCCCCCAGGAAACCTGACCCCAGTAGAATAGCCAGAGATTTTATACCTCATCAGGCAGGAACTACTGCCCCTAACCAGCAGGAAGCAGTTATAGAAGAGACCTCTCACCCTCAGCATCCCTGAAGATTAAGGGTTAAAACTCTCTGAGGGGGAAGTTGAGGCAGGTCAGAATAGGGAACTGGGAAAGGAAGGGGGTGGGCAGTGAGCACAACATCTCAGGGGCAACAAAAAGCACCGTGAGGCAGGTTAGTATAGTGAAAGGGGGGAGGTGACTGAGGCCGGCAGACAACATGGCCAGCAGACAACATGGCCGACAAACCACTTGATGTGAGACCCCTCCTGGAAACCTCCTGAGGGATCTCATGAGACCCCGGCCATGAGAATCTCATTTAGAACAAGAGGAAAAGCCCCGGTTACCCTCAAAAGAGGCCTCACCATTGGCCCCTGAAAACTGACAGGTAGGGCAACCAATCAGAGCAGCAAACAGCTGGAGCAATTCCCCCAACATTATGAAGGGGGAGGAGGGAAGATTTTAAAAAGACCTGACCTGGGGCCCCGCACGTGCAACTCGCCCTGCAGTACATCCACAGTCCATGCCTTGGACCATGAACTTTCCTCGTTTTCTTGTTTCTCAATAAACTCTTTTTTTTTTTAAGATTTATTTATTTATTTATTTATCCCCCCCTTGCCGCCTGTGCTTTACTGTGTCCATTCCCTGTGTGTTTTCTCCGTGTCTGCTTATCTCCTCCTTGCTGTGAGGTCCTGCTGCATCAGCCCACCGCGCCGCGCAGCCGGCCTGCTCTCACAAGGAGGCCCCGGGAAGCGAACCTGGGGCCTCCCATATGGTAAACGGGAGCTCTATCCATTGAGCCACACCCGCTTCCCTTAATAAATTCTTTACTCCCTTGCCTACCCTATGGCGTGTCCTTAAATTCTTTTATGTGACATAAGGCAAGAACCTAGAAGCCCAGAAACCAGAGCCATCTGGGAACATTATTTGGTGAGCCAAGTCGGGAGACAGAGGCAAGTGGCTCTCCCTGACCCCCACTGGAGACTGGTGAATTTTTAACCAAAACCTGTCTGTGCCCTCTTTTGTTTTATTAGTGAGGCCCCAAGCCCCAAGACTCTCACTCTGGGCTGTGCCAGGAAGTTTGTTCCTTACTTAGCCCCTCCGGGGTCCCTGAGGCTGTTTGCTTGTAAGACACAGATCAGTCTCTGCTTCTTTTTTTTTTTTTTTTTAAGGGTTTTTATTATTCCTAAATGGAGTCAGATTGATTTTTTTTTTTAAGATTTATTTTATTTATTTATTTTTCCCCCACCTTGTTGTTTGCACTCACTGTCTACTCTCTGTGTCTGTTCATTGTGTGTTCTCTGTGTCAGCTCGTCTTCTTTTTAGGAGGCACTGGGAACTGAACTCAGGACCTCCCATGTGGTAGGTAGATGCCCAACTGCTTGAGTAACATCTGCTCCCTGCTTGTTGTGTCTCTCATTGCATAATCTCATTGCATCATTTCATTGCGTCATCTCATTGCATCATCTCATTGCATCAGCTCACTGTGCCAGCCCATCATGTCAGCTAGCTGTCTTGCTTGTCTTCTTTAGGAGGCACCAGGAACTGAACATCCTCTGCCTAGTCTCTGCTTCTTAATTGCCTTTTAATGTCGAGTTTAACTGCAGAACTTGGACCCTGGGAGTGGCCAAGAGATTAGCTTGCTCATGGCTATCTCCTAAGACCTCTGCAAAGTAGGCAAAAGAAAGATCCTTAGCCAGTCCCTTTCCTAGAGGGAAAGCCCAGTTTAGGAACTAAGGCCTGGGAACCGGACCCAGATGTCTCTCAAGACCTCTAAGGCTCTGGGGATGCCCAGAGACATAAACCTCCTGATCCCTGGAATGTGGGGACAGCAAGCAGGACTCCCAATCTCCAGGACTCTGGCTCAGCTAGCAATCCATTCAACCAAGTCTAGCGGTGGGTGGGACACCACCCATGCGATGAACGTGTTTCTCCTCCCCTAGGATAATGGATGGCTTCTAATAGGGACAACCTGCCTGCTGATGGTCTAAAAAGGAAGAGGCTACTCTTTTCCTGCCACAATATGTGGCTGCAGGATGGCTGAGAGTGGGCTCTGCATGGGACCCTGAATTCCAGTTAAGCATATGTAAGAGAGAAGGAAAAGACAGACAGATCTGAGGGCCAAAGACCATGTGTCATGTCTCCTTAAAGGGGATGAAGAAATGTACTACCAAACCAGTAAATTTTAAATAATTACTCAGAGGCAGAACCTAGAAACCCAGCCTTATTTCAAAGAAAGCTGGCAAAGGCAATAAAAATACCCTCTTGATAGATCCTAACTCGAGAGGAGGACAGATCCTCCTAGGAACTCCAGTCTACCTCGGATATCCATAGAAAGCTGCAGAAGCTTTCTCTGGGCCCCCAGGGAGTTCCGTTAACTCCCTCTTAGAAACAGCCTTCTCAGTTTTCAATAATCAAGACAACGATGAGAAGATGGAGAAGGTAAGGAGAGGCAGGTGCAGGGTCTGGGACAGGCTCATCTTTTAACTGCCACTGTTAAAGGCACCAGTCACTTCAGGGTTTCCTGAATCCAGGCTCCATGTCAGGAGGAAACTGGCCCCAAGCTGCCTCACCACGCAGACCACTGGGCCTTGCACAAGGGGAGGACAGAAGGGGCCTGAAGCCACATGTGAACCATCAACCAGGCGGCCTCAGGTGACCCTTGACATGACAAGTGTAGCAGTTTGGTATTGTTTATGAATTCCAAAAATAGATATTGGATTATGTTTGTAAACTGGTCTGCTCCTCCAGGTGTATTAGATTGTATTATCTTCAGAGGTTTTACTTTTACTTGATTAAATTATGATTAGGGCTTTGATTGGGCCACGTCAGTAGGACATTGAGCCCCTATCTTAGGGCGCAGGGACTCACAGAGAAAATCACATGGCAGAGGAGGGTGATGGAGTTTTGATGCTGGAGCCATGGGAAGTAAATATACAGGAGAAGAGCACAGAGGAATAGAGATGGCTCCATAGATACAGCAGAGGCCTGGGGAAGAGAGAGAGCCTGATAGTCTACAGCTGACCTTGTGGAGAGACCAGAG